>QGSO01000785.1:0-114886 GCA_011037825.1 Carya cathayensis | reverse complement strand
TATTTTGCAAGTTATTTCCTTTGTATTTTGCAAGTTATTTCCTTTGTTATTTTGCAAGTTATTTACGGGGTTAGTTTTTAAGTTATTAGTTTTGGAGTTTTGAGTTTATTACTTTGTGAAGAATTTCAGTTTATTACTTTGTTAAGAGCTTCAGTTTTTTTACTTTGTTAAGAGTTAGTTTTTAGTTTTCTTTGTTAAGGTTTTCAGTTTATATTACTTTGTTATAAGTTTCAGTTTTCATGTTTTTATTACTTTGTTGTAGTTTCAATTTTATTACCTTGTTAGAGTTTCAAGTTTATTACCTTGTTATGGTTTCAATTTTATTTCTTTAATTTAGTTTGTCTTATTTCTTCGAGTTGATATTAAAGATTTTTTTATTTATATTTTCTTAGTTTTTGATATGGTTCCACTTAGATTTATTTTTTTACTAAAAATATCATGTGTAACTAATTACTAAAGCTTGGGTTGTGGAATGAGATTTAATTTATTTTAGATTCTAGTTTGATGCAATATATTATTGTTTAATGTTGATTTCACTAAATTACTAGTCGGATTCAAAAGGAAAATAGATTGCGGCTCTTGCTCTTGTTTTGTTGTTGACGTAAGGCACAACAAAAGCTTGAATTTATCAAGGTCTCTTTCGATTGTTTATGAATATAAATTTGGCTAGTAAATTAGAGAATTTCTTGAAAAAAATATTGCAAATACTTGAGCTTAATTTTTATGTTCCGAATATCAATTCCTTGACTGGATTGTTAATCGAGAAATTATCTAGAATCCGAGATAAAAAGAATCTTAAACCTAACCCAAGTGTTTGTTAATTTGCCTTTCTTTAGAAACTCTAAATTCAATTTCAATTATTTTTTTGGCATAGCATTTTAATTTCATCTCACATACTCGATTCATTTGTTCCTCACAAATCCTTTATACGCTTTGATAACCCATTGTCCCTGTGGAATACGATCCTGGACTTATCCTTGATACAACTTGACACTTCTGCACTTGCATATGACCATGAAGTTATGCCGCTAGTCTAGGTGGAAATCCCCATCTACACAACACTTTGAACAACACTCCAATGACCACTGGCTTGAGGAACAGCTTGACCTGTTAGAAGGGATCAAGGAAGAATCAGAAGTGATGATGGCAACTTACAAGAAGAGGGTAGACTGCTGCTTCAATTGGAGGGTGTGCTCGAGGTCGTTTAAAGTCAGGGATCTCGTGTTGAAGCAAACATGGACCATTACACGAGACAAAGGAAAGTTAGGACCACAGTGGGAAGGCCTTTACATAGTCATCGCTGGCAACTACCCAGGTGTGTATTGGCTTCAAGACTCCCAAGGGAATGAGCTGCAATACCCGTGGAATGCCAAGCACCTGCGAATATTCTACCTATAAAGGCTGTGATTTGTAAATTTGTAGCTTGCTTTACTAATTGTTGCATACACTCTGTTAATTAAGAATACGAATATTTCAGGAATTGGGTATGTAAAAGCGGTATCTCCACCAATTTGTAACTCACCTCCAGCACAAATCTCTGCTAGGGCATATCTCTGCCAACAAAATTTGCAAAGATAACTTATCTCCCCGTGGGATGCCAAGGGGATAGATTATGCCTAAGTGTTGCTCTTTCCTCCCTGCGAAGGAGTGCGGGCCAACTCCCGACTGCCTGATAACTTACCTTCCTCGTGAGCATCAACAAGCGGGAGTGGTCCAATCCCAAACTATCTGAACAACCTACCTCCTCACGAGGGTCAACAAGCGAGACCAGCCCTATGCTAGCCGGACCTCCCACACAAAAGAGAGCGGGTCTAGCCCCAAAGCTGCTAGAACAACTTACCCTGACCTCCGCCATGATGAAGAGTGGGCACAGCATCAGCCTGGCCCTTACTTACTTTCCTTGTGATGTCAACCTGTGGGAGCGGGTTCAGTCAGGGACTACCCAAATAGACTACCTCCCCGCAATGGTCAACAGGCAAGATTAGCCTCAGTAGCAGCCCAACCTCCCCTACGGATGAGAGTGGGTCCGGCCCCTCAGTCCCTCGATCATTACCCTGTTCCCGTCTTGGTGAGGAGCAGACAACACCTCAGCCCTCAGACACTTACCTTCCTCGCGAGATACCAAAGGGATGGGTGTAATGTCTATGGCTGCTTAATCCCTCTCGTAGCAAAGCGCAAGCCTGTTCTCAACTGCTCGACAATGTACCTTCCTCATGGGAGTCGACAGGTGGGAGTGGGTCCAATTAGGGACTATCCAAACAGACTACCTCTTGGCCAGGGTCAACAGCAAGGACTGGCCCCATGCGTCTGGCCCTAGAGCCACCCAAACAACTTACCCCGACCTCCGCCATGACGAAGGGTGGGTACAACGCTAGCATGACCCCCATTTACCTTCCATCGGGCGTCAACGGGTAGGAGTGGGTCTAGTTGCAAACTGCTCGAACAGACTACCTCCCCACGAGGGTCAATAGGCAGGACCAGCCCTTGCGCTAACCCGATCTCCCCTACAGAGGAGGGCTAGTCTAGTCCTAAGGCTGCCTAAACAACTTACTTTGTCCTCATCACGGTGAAGGGCTAATTACCTCCCCCAGGGGGCCCAAAGGAGAGGGTGTGGTTTGAGACACCCCTACCCCCCAGCGTAGTGTAGGTCAATCCCACGATTTCCCGAAATAACTCAAGAAAGATTGTCACCTTCAACGGATAACACCTTAGACCTTTTCAACATCTGCTAGACAGCTCAGGTTAGAGAATTTCAGTGATTATTTACACCATGGTTGGACTTTTGTAGCATGGGCAAGCATCTTCCACTTGCCTCCCATTAAGGATCAACAAGGTGAGTTCAAGCCTAAGCATTGCTCAACCTCAGCCAAAGTGTCTGGGAGAGCCCGGTCATACATGTCACTTGGCCTCCTTTCACCAAGCGCGAGGGTTAATGAAGCGAGCCTATGCCTAAGTGCTACTCGACCTCCACCTAAGTATCTAGGCAAGCCCAGCCTTACATGCTGCTTGGCCCCCTCTAGCCAAGTGTGAGGGCCAACAAGGCGAGTTCATGCATAACTGCTGCTCAACTTTCGCCAAAGTGTTAGGCAAACCCGGCCCTTACATGCCTACATGTTGCTTGGCCTCTACCAAAGTATTAGGGTAAGCCCAACCTTTACATGCTACTCGGCCCTCTCTTGCCAATCATGGAGATCAATAAGGAGTTTATGCCTTAACGTGCTACTCAACCTCCACCAAAGTACTTGGGCGAGCCTGGCCTTTACATGACGCTCAACCCCCTCTCGCCAAGTGCAAGGATTAATGAGGCGAGTTCATGCATAAGTGATACTCAACCTTCACCAAAGTATTAGGGCGAGCTCAGCATTACATGTAGCTTAGCCCCTTCTCGCCAAGTGTGAGAGTCAACGAGGCAAGTTCAGCCTTAAAATGCTACCTGACCTCCGCCTAAAGATCATAGCGATCCCGACTTTACATGCCACTCGGCCCCTCTCAATAGGCAGGAAAACTGGCAAGGCAGGGTGACTTAAGACATTCCTACCTACCCTACAATGTGGAAAGTCACCTACCCATGAGGCAAAACTGAGGGTCAAGCCCGTGGCACTGGCAATGCCATCTTTTGTCCAACACTCGACCTCTCCTTAGAATGAGCGAAGGATACTTGTAATGTGTAAACAGGTGTTGGTAAAGGAAAGATAGCAAAATAAAGGAACATGAGCAAAAAGGTAGAGAATATTAGTTCATTAATGATCGAAGTCTTTACAAAGAGGAAGATTACAATGTCTCCACAAGGGACCTTACAAGAAGAGAAAATAGACATGTACATTTGAAAAAGGAAAGTACTTTGCCGATGAGGTTGGAGTTGGCAGGGTCACCCAGAGGTGCATGACCCCTCCCTCAATCCAAGAAATGTACAAGAGATAGGAGCTGGAGGGCCACCATGTTTCATGCACCTCGAGACCCTGGATTCTTAGGACAATCATCAAGAAAGCCATCATCAAATTAGACCACCCCCTGGTAGAAGTGGTAGAAAAAGGCCTCTCCTTCATGATCACCACCACTATGAAGGATGTCAGCCGACATCGAGCCAGCCCCAGAAGGGTCCTCCTCCTTGGCCAGAAGGCATTCGCCAAGGCTAAGAGGAAAGTGTCACTCAAACCCGTCCAATCAAACAGGTCACGATGTCATAAAGGAACATGGACTACATGGTGAGTCCTTGGATAGGAAATACTGTCGAACAATATGTATGTGAAACCCAAGCCATACTGCCTCTGGAACGCACCTCCAAGTGACAGGGAACAACACAACCTTCGACATGACTTCCTTGAGGCTGGCGGTCCCCTCTTTCAAGGAAAATCCTCCTAAATCGTTAATGCCAAACAACTTGGGATCAGTCTTGCTCCCAACCCGTCTAGAGCCATAGCTGGATGCCGCAAAAGGTTACTAAATGCCTACTTCAATGTGAACTTATGGCCGGCCTTCATCCAGGGAGCCTTGCATAGAGCCAGAAGGCTCATCAGAACTAGAATTCTCTAGAGTAGAACCCACGCAAGAGAGGCTCTAGTTGCATGAGGGGCAGAAAGGGAGATGTGATTAATGCCAATTACAAAGGGAGGACTTTATAAAAAAAAAAAAAGAGTTGGGGCTACATGTCCAAGAATGGCCCCTCTTCAATTTCATTAACAAATCCTCACTTATAGTGGAAGAATACTGTGGTAACAACATAAAACTTGGGGGTTACAAGATTAAAGAGTAAAAACATACCCAAAACCCAAGTGTGAAAAATAAAAATAAAAAAAAGCCCTTATTCTTTATAAACATAAAAACCAACATTATTCAAAAGAAACAAAGCAGACCAAAAGATAAAATAGCAAAAACCATGCCAGACCAACATAAATAAAAAACAAACAAAGACTCCAAGGTAAGAAAATTCAAACAACTGCGGGAAGACTTCAACACCACCCGAAAATTCATGTAACATGTCTCTAAAATTTGAAGGCATGAAGACCCATTTTGACCACTTTTAGAATCCCTTTAAGCTTGTGTGGCACATCATTGAAAGTCGGCCATGTTCTAGATTTCTTATCCGAAGCCCAACGAGCTAAAAAATCAGCCCCTACATTACCTTCTCTATAGACATACATAATCTTAAATTCCAAAGTAGAGAGTATGGTTTGTATCCTTTCCCATATGCCACAGCCCCCATCAAATCCAACATGAATCTCGTGGAAAGCGTTACGCAAATCTTATGAAACATGCTGCAAAGGCCATTTAATATCTAACTACCCACAGCACTTGGGAACCCATACACGTCCCATTAGCTTCCAATTAGACCCGATGAAGAAGCCCGAGTACTAACATGTGGCAAGAGCACAAGTCCCCCTCATTTTTCTAAGTAGGGGGCATCACAAACCATAATGGAGAAGGCAAGCAAAGAGTCCAGACAAACCAATGGGCAAAAAAGAAAAACAAAAGGAGAGAAAACAATAAAGAGAAGGAAAGGGCAAGAGAAGAATGAGAAAACAACCGCAAAGCAAAGCAAGTGGCAACAAAGAGCAAGGCAAAAGAGATGCAAAGGCAAATGGATTCATTAATAATCAAGGTCCGTGTGAAAGGGAAAACATAAAATGGGAAAACTTTACATCAAACAGATAGTAAAGAGAAAATACAAAATCAAGATGGGGAGGCATTAGGGTCCCCCTCAAACTCGATAGGGCCTACTTCTAGAGTGTCCAAATCTACCACAAGCCTTGCGGGGTCATCTAAAAGAGTTCTTGGAGCCAAGTTCTCCCCTATGCGGGCTCACTTTTCCAGCACTACGGGGTTAGGCTCAAGGAACATGAGGTCCAACAACCGCAAGTCGCACTTGGTGTTCGACAGCATGTAGTCCTTCAGACTCTTCAGGCCTTCGGAGTAGCCGTTCCACCATGCCTCATCATGAACCTGGCGGACATGCGACAGCTCTTGGTGCAACTAGTGGAGGGATGCATCCGCCTTGGCCTTCGCGGACTCTACCTCCTTCATCTCTTTCTTGGTGGCCTTAAGAGACTCCCTTCTTTTCAAAAGAGATGTGAAGAACTCCATGAATTTCTCTTCTGTCCACTTGAGAGACCATCGGGTGAAGCCGTGAGACTCTTGGAGGTTGTCTCTTGCCTCCGATTAGAGCACCACCTTAAGGCATTACAAGCCGGTCTCCTCTCGGGATCTCTTTAGATTGGCCTTATACTGCTTCATGTAGCGGTGTAGGTTAACGAGAGAGTCTTCCAACCCCTTCTTGTGCTCCCTCTCCACTTTGGCACGATCATGGACAAGCGCACCATAGATTGGAGCTCTTGGTTATTGGCCGCTAACTTTTCCTAGCCGCCCATGATAAAGGCAGCCGGCTGCACCACATCCTGCCATGAAAACCTTGGTCAAAACCGTTAGGAAGACTCTCAAAAGGCTTAAAAAAGAAGGAAGCAAGCTACGGAATAAGTCCATGAGGCAAACCTCAAGGAAAAAATCCCGCAGGCCTTAGGCCATTGTAAGGACCTGTCCAGAGTGACCCCCCAAGGCCCCCAACCGCAGGGCTACCTTTTCCACGAGAGGACCCCTGATCACAACCTCCTTGTCCAACATGGCCCCTAAACCTGCTCTTGGTCGGGACAGAAGCAACTCCAACCCCAACATCCGTCAGCACCAAGTCCGTAGTACCCGCAACAGGAAGAGCAGAGGGAACATCGGCATCCCTGTCCCCCGTAACCCTAGTGTCAGCCCCCACTGTCGTAGGATTGACACCCATCACTTCAGTCGTTGAAATAGCTTATGCAACCTCCTCTTCGATCTCTATGTCATTGCCCAAAGCGAGCTCAGGAAGGCAAGTGATAGGAAGACCTAGGATGGACACCAGAGTGAAAAGATCCTTAGTCCCTAAGCGATTTTCCCAAGAGCATAGATGCAAATGCCCCTTTGGCCCCATTTCCAGTGAAAGGAGACACACCCCGCGATCCATAGAAAGGGTGATCTCGAGAGGAACCAAGAAATCATGAGGCGAGGTGTTGCCTGCCAGGCGAAAGCCCTACAGCGCCATCGAGGCCCGACAAGGTAAAAGAAGGAGCATTCGGAGTAAGAGAAGGAGCACTCGGGGTCACCCCTGGTCAATTCAGGCTAGCCGTAAGGAGAGTGATGCAGACCCGCTAAAAGGCTAAGCTGCCCTGACCATGAGGGATAGAGTGCGGTGTGGCTTGGCCCGGCGGCACGGAAACTGACTCTCTCCCGGGCGGAAGCGACTTAGGTAATGCTGTCATTGTCGGAATCAGGCTTGATAGGCGAGCTCCCCTAAGTTTCTTCCCTTTCCCCTTGACTGGCAAGCTAGGGTAATGCTTACGCCCTAAGTGACTGACCTGCTCAAGCAAAATGGAGTGTCCTACATATTGCAACTGAGCGTGAGGGGGCAAGTATTGTCGCGAGCTGTCGTCCGACAACAAAGTGTCCATAAGAACTTCAGCCTGGTGGGTGACCACCCAAGCACATACAACCTCAAGACATTGAACCTCTTGTAAGGTCGTTGAGCTCCTTAAGATCTTGTCTTCTTGAACAACCCCCCAATTGGCCCGAACGGGGAATTCTTGTCAATCAACTTGCCCAGCGGGGTATTCCCATCTGTCTCCCGACATGAAGAAAAAATGCTTAGACCACAGTAACCGCTTATTATACTCCGGCTCTAGGTCAGCCAAGGCTTGGATATAATGGAAGCTATAAGTGTTCCCACCCTTCTTCAAAATATTGTGTGTGAGGAAAAATTCTCGGCCGATAATGTATGGCCAGTCAACCCTTGCCTCCTCCAGGGTGCGCTGCCAAATGATGCAACAACTCACAAGGATCCTCTACAAGTTAAAATGAAGCTAGGCTGGAGCCACACCTGCAAGGTCCAACACATCACGAATAGGGCAACAAAATGGCAGTTGAAAGCCATCAGAGAACATTATGGGATATAGCACAACCTTGAATGCATACCCCTCGGGGTCCACGGTAACCTCATTAGGTGGCGGCACTTGGAAGTTCACGGCCCTTGGCACATCGTACTTCCTCCTTAGTGACTCCAGCTTGCCGGGAGTCACTATTGATTGACACAAGGATCCCTCATATCTCTGAGCCACCATGGGAGTTTCTGCAAACTCTACATCCGTGAAGTCTGGAGGAGGATTCGAGGGCTTGGCAGGTATAGGGTTCTTAGAACTTTTGGGACCGCATGAATAGGGTTCTTGGGGGCCATAAGAGGGTAAGGAAGAAGTGAGAAGCAAGCATGGAAAATTTCGAAAGGGAAATGGGCCAATGGCACTCACTTAGCACAAGAAGGAAGTGTGGGACAACCTACCACGTAGGGAGGAAGTTTATCTAAGCTTGACGAGACGGTTCGTGTCCAAGGATTGTGAGAACCTGCACACTGCACAAAGACTGGAAACTTGGCATGACTTCTGCAATGTGAGCACTATGAGGGAACATGGCAGGAGCCGCCTAAAGCCATCAATGAGGAAAAGACATAACTTATGTCATCAAGTACCTGAAGATAACCATCGAAACGTGCTAGTGAGGTGGGAATGGGAACTATTGCATCGCACCACAGGAGATGACAAGACCAGATAAAAGCAAATCGTGGCAGAACATGTGGAGAGAGCCTAGAAATAAGCACAGCCTGATTCTGCAAAAGAGAGACATTAATGACCAACTATGTGAGGGAATAAAGGGGCAAGGACAAGGAGAAATTCCCATTGAACTAGTCCAGTAGGAATTGGAGGGATAACTATTAGGCGGTTTCCCTGGGGCCTTAGGCCCAGGAACACAGGTTTAGGCACAAGAGGCCTGAGCTAACTAGATAAACCATGGCCCATAGGGGGCCTCCAGGCCAAAGAAAGAGAAATAATGAGCACTCAAGTTCCCCCGCTGTGTCGCATGGCCCCAAAGGGATAATATATATAGGTAGCCAGTATAGGCGGAAAACACATAATCCTCTCATAACAAGCAAAGAGGGAGGGGTGATTCGACGCATCACACTTGTGATAGGCAAACGGGACAAAGGGTCTCATCGTATTAAATACACCTCCCAGAAGGTTACGCCGCATTAAATAAGCATGGGTGAGTAAGTTACAGGGAGGACACCTCCCCCCACCACAGGGTATGGGCTCCTGGTCCCAAAAACCAGGTATAAAAACGACTCCCAGGTATCAGGATAGGGGTTAGACTTTTCAAACTCTCTCTACTCACTTACATTCTCTAAAAGTATTACTGACTTTGGCATCGAAGGCTCTCTTAACCACCACCATAGCCACCACCTCTCAACATTTTCATTTTGTCTGCACCCCCAAGACTAAAGGCTTGAGCTATTGAGAGCCCAGCCCAAGGGTGTAGGAAACATGACGCTAACAATTAGCTTGATCAAACATAATATCTATGTTTGAACACGATTATTTGTGTGCATTTGAATGTTAAATTAAATAGTTTTAATATTAGTTTAAAAATGGAAGAAGGATAGATTTAAAAATATAAATTGCCTAAAAATAATTTATGAAGTCTAACTTTTTTTTTTCTTTTTTTATATATAAAAGGCTGCCTTTATTAGTACTCTTTACAACAAAGAATGAATACAAGGTGGATAGTCCTCTAAACAATTATTCTCCTTAGAGAGTCCAAGAGCACTCTTTGCTAAGACAAGTGCAACATTATTGACACTCCTCTGGAAATGCCTAACAGACCCTTGGTTCACCTTGTCTAACAGTTCTTGACATCTCTAATTATCATTCCAACAAAAATCCAGTTCTCCTTAGCACTATTGATAGCTTTGATCATTGTCAATGCATCTCCTTCTAGAATAATATGTTGCAAATCCAACTTAGAGCAAAAAATAGTAGCTCTTAGAACTACAATGGCTTTACCCAAGAGAGCATCAAGATAGATCGCCCGATTGGACCTCAATGTTGCTATGAATTTCCCAGTTTGTAACTACAACTCTTATGCCCACCTTACACTGAACTTTGTCTACTGCTGCATCGCAGTTGAATTTGTAATGGTTCATTGGAGGAACTATCCATTGGCCATCTATCATAGTGTTTCTGGATGCACTTTTAGGAATAATTTGAGAACAACTTTTAAAGTCACTAATAGCTTGTATAGATTGATTCACTAGTATGTAGGGAGGTGTGAACTTTCCTTAAAAAACGTAGGTATTTCTTCATTTCCAAATATGTTGAGACGTCACTACTATCTCTACAAGTTCTACTTCAGTGATATATGAGTAAAGATGAGCAAGAACATCTTTGAAAGATGTCTCCTCAATTGTTCACTTTTGTATTCTCTTTGAGCGAAGTTCCCAAACATCTTGTGTTGATCTGCAAGTCCAAACAACATGTGCCACAGTTTCAGGAATTTCCATACATATAGAATAGCTTGGAGACTCTACCACCTTTCTTTTTTACGAATTGAATTTAGTAGGAAGAGCCTTATGGCTAGCTCTCCACATAAACATTTTAACATCATTAGTCACCTTAAGCTACCAAATTTTGGTCTAAATTTCTTAGTTAAGTTTGTCACTCAATTACTGTCCCTTCCTTCTATCCATAATTTCCCCTTGAAGATGATATGTACTTTTAAAAGAGAATTTACCATCTATTGTACACCTCCAAGTTAATATGTTTGAGCTATTGTAGGGGCTTATAGGAATCTTGCTAAGAGTCTCAACCTCAGATTCAGAGAAGATATTGTTCAACAATGATATGTTCTAGTGCTTAGTATCATTATGAGTAAGTTCTTTAACCCTTGCATTTTGACAAACAATAATATGTTCTAGTGGTTACTATCACTTTATTTAAACTAACGTTATTCACCAACTGTTAAACAATTAAACCAACATTTTGACAAAATTTTATTCACAACTTCCATACAAACTAAATATAAGCATCTCTCTCTACCTATTTGCATGATTTAAATACAATTTAACAAAATTTATTTACAACTTGCAAACATAATCTAAACAATATCATTCACAACTTTGAAAATAACATTCAAGAAATTATTCTGACTAATTGCATCATATAAACAAATTTTCTTTTTCTAAATAAAAGTATTTGTATAAATAAATATAAATATTATAACGTATAAGTCAAGGAGCTTTTTAGACCTCCTCCCAAATAATGCAATTTCTTAGGACTATATGTCCCTTATAAAGGCCAAAACTATTAACACTAGTTGTCCATTTTGCGATCATATGAGCTTGTTGATGTGCATTTCTTGTAATTCAATTGAGTTGGCATTCTTCTCTATTTGTGAAGATATCTAACAATATCTTCTGACTAACCTTTTAGTCTATAGTTGGTCTGCTTTCCACCTTCCATGAATATTGAATGAACTACTTCCTTTGTAAATTTGCAAGCTAGGCACTGAAAAATGTTATTTTAGACAAGTGACTATGATCATGCCTTTTTTATCATTTTATGTAACTAAAAAAATGTTATTTTCGTAACTGTATATATATGTACATGTTTACAAGTATATGTGTGTAGACTATTCTTGGCAGCCCCTGTTACCCCATATTACAAATGTGATGCATGTGATACGTGAAAATGCATGATTATTGGTTGCTTGATATTGTACAATTATGTATGTTGATTATATGAAATATATGGAAAAGGCTAATTGAAAATAAAGAAATGAAGTAAATGAATGCATGTTTGACTAATGAGGGAAATGAATGAAATGGCCATGACAGTGAAGACGGTTCCATGAATTTAAGGGACATTACAATGTCAGAATTTGCCACTAACAGTGCACTTAGTGTTGTCCATTCCTAAGGAGAGCTAGCTTCTTACCCACTAGTTTTGTATAGAGCTGAGAGCACAGGATTCACTAATCCTATCACATGAAAGTTAATAGTGTGTACCAGCCATTAAGGATATGAGGTTAAAGGAATGTATATCTTTATGAGGTTAACTATTGCATATTGTACTATTATGATGATGATTGAGACCGTTTGATGCTTACCTAAAAACCTAGCTTGTTATTATGTTTATTGTATGATGTAAGTTTTACTAAGAATTTGACTCCTTTTTATTTTTTATGTTTGCTTATCTCAAATGATGATTTTTTAAGGATAATGTAAGACAAGATACAACCCAAGGAGTCAAGATAATGTGCTTATCTCAAATGATGATTTTTTAAGGATAATGTAAGACAATACAACCTAAGTATTTTCTTTAAATAAAGTAAATTTCCATGACTGTGATTATGGAATCTTTTATTCTTGACAATAAGGAAAATGGTTTTAAAGTTAGTAGCATTCAACTCCTTTAACTTTTGTAACCCTTGAGGGACAGGGCATTACACCTACCACTTAGAGACAATGGGAGGAAAGAGGCTGCCCCGCCCATGGCTCGCCTAGCACCTAAGGAGATATTGTCAATATAAATTAATTTAAAGGAAAGTTTCTATAAGACAAGTTTGTGTTCGAAATTAAACAAAAATCCTTTTTTTTTTTTTAAACTATATCCTTGATTTTCTTCCAAGCATAATCATAATTTCTCAAAGGAAAGACCGACTGGGTTTCTCAAAAGAGGAGACTAGTTGCCCACTTAAAAGAATAACACTGGCCAAACACCCTGACAAAGGATCTTGGTCAACACACGATAGACACTAACTAGGCGCCTCGATCGAGAACCCTAGTTGGCATGTGTTCAAGATTAGCCAGGTGCCTCACAAGAGGACCATGGTTGCTCATGATCAAGAACAACTAGCTGCTAAAATATAGGACCATGGTCGATAGACACTTAAGACCACTAAGACACCTCGATAAAGGACCCTACTTGGCACACTACGAAGATTGGCCAAATGCCTAAATAGAGGATCTAGGTGTGCACACACTTAAG
Source organism: Carya cathayensis (assembly GCA_011037825.1). Lineage (NCBI taxonomy): Eukaryota > Viridiplantae > Streptophyta > Magnoliopsida > Fagales > Juglandaceae > Carya > Carya cathayensis. The sequence continues at coordinate 101,996 of QGSO01000785.1, read as the reverse complement.
ATTAACAAAATGTCTCAACGGAGGACCCTAGTCAACAAGAGAGGAAGACCAACTAAGCACCTCTACAATGAACCATGCTAAAAAAAGGAGTGATATGAATAGAGGATCACAAATGTAAAGAGAGAAAGATTGTGAGAAAACACAAAGGCAAAGGAACTTATCCAGACAGCATAAGCGCGGAAAATAAAAAGTTTAAAAATACATAACCATTGTCTTTAATGTCGTTTACATAAGTTGAAAAACGTAGCCATTTACAAATTTAAAACTACATAACCAAGAAAGGTACATATTTAAACTCAAAGAAAAGTCAGTTCTCCTAGCTAGATTGCGCAACAACATCCTTCACACCCAAGATAGTACCCTCCAAAGGAGTAGCAGGGTTTGCGTCAACAACCAAAAGGGTGGCAGTATGAGTGTCCTTGACCAAAGGCATAAGAATAAACATTGCAGGGTCGTACATGGCCAATTCCTCAACCCTAATAACCCTAATAAAGACTCTTCCAACAACTCGCCAACAAGCATCAAAAGCTTTATGGAAGGACTTGGCATACATATTTTGGACGTCGCTTTCCAATTATGCTGATAAGACTTCCAGATTTGCCATGTGTGTAGTCTCATATGCCAAATACCTACATAAAGTTTTGAGCCTTCAAGGCTTCTACTAAGGAATAAGATTCCTTACCCTATTGCCCTATCCTCTCCTTCCATTACAAGACCTTCCTTTCCTTTTTCTTCAACAAATCTTTCACATCATTGACATGCAACTTAGAGCTAGAGAGTTCTTCTCAGATGTCTATTAACTGCCCGAACAAATCCAACATCTCGGCCCTCACCTTCTCATGCTCCTTAGAAAGCTCCACTTTCTCCCTTGAAACCTAGTCCAACCTTGCCCAATGAGCACTCAACACTTGCATTCACTTGAACTACATCGCTTGTAGGAGGGCATGTTCCTTGGTGATTCCTTTCCTCAACACCTCGAGCTCCTAAAAAATAATCAATATCTTTATTCGCACTCGCTACCACCATAAGGTTTCTTCATAGCTACCTTATCACTTTCCTTAATAGTTGCATGCAAGATAAGCCATCCCATGCTCAAGTAAGAAGAAATAAAAATAGGAATAAGGAGTTAACAATTGAGAACAAGAAGTTGCCAGGGCTCAATGAGAAAATTTCATACCTTTAAGAAATAACGTTAGAGAAGAGTGTTGGCACTTCTTATGCTTTCCATGCCCAAGGAATCCATAAGTGCAATAGAAACGAGAAAACTTTATACGTTTAAAAATGATGATTTGGTTTCCCTAGCCATCAGAAGAATCGTGATAAAGCATAATCAACACCTCACTCCCCTTTTACTTAACCCTCATCTTCAAAGACAAGTCATCCAAGCCCCTTGACAAGTTGATATGATTGGCATCCTTCTTTTTCACAAATTGGCCAAAAGAAAAAGTAATGACAGGCTAGGGTCTAGAAACTACCAGAGACCCAAGCTGGCCATGTATGATAGACAGCTTATTAATGATCGTAGCTTCCCAAGGATGCATAGAAGAAGATAACAAAGAGGGCTCATTGATTGTCTCTCAAGATCTTTTTCCAACGCCCTTATTGAAATATCTCTAGCAACTTTTCTCATAAGATGTGATGTGCCTTCACTAGCAATAAGCAAGGATCTCTTCAAATGTTGAATCTGGCTTTCTAGCATCCTAGAAAGCTTCTCTTTCAAAGTCGATGACAACCAAGAAGAAGAAATAAATTAGGTAATATTGGAAGAAGTAATTACTTCACTAGAAGATATTGAAGCTTTTGCAAAAATTAATTTTGCAACAACTTAATATTCATTGCTAATGATGTATCATTTGCAACGATTAAAAGTATCCCATTAGAAAAAGTTGGATTTGCAATGACAAATAAGAATATACATTCCCAACGACCATAACTTGGTTGCAAATAAGAATATATGTTGCCAATGAGAAATTTTCCCTTGCAAATAAGAATACATAATGCCAATAGATATCCCAATGATTTATCCTTGTAACTCGAACAAATAAACTTATTGCAAACGAGGATATATATATAACCAATGACAATAACTTGGTCACAAATGAGAACTCATATTGTCAATGAAAAAGCTTTCCTTGCAAATAAGAAAATATATATTTACAACAAATTCTACATGGCTATAAAAAATGTCATGCCCCGGCCCAATTATATACCCAAGCCCAAGACCCAATGTCTTTAAATCCAACCTAGTTCTGTTAAACTAAATGCACCATTTTTACCAAAAGGTTTTTGTTCCCCCTTTCTTCATTCCTTACCCTCCAATACATCTCTCTTTCTCTCTCATTCTTTGTGAGTTTTTGCCGCCAAAGCTTGATGTTATGATCCCATCATTTCCTTGTTGTCCAACCACAAGTCCACACTAGTAAGCCTATTCAACTGTCTCTCTCCCTCCCTCTGCCTCTCGCTCCCTCTTAGTTGCTCTCTCTCTCTCTCTCCCTCCCACTGTTTTATAGTTGTTCTCTACTCCACCATGTTGCACCATGATCACTATTGCCCTTTTATCGTCGATAAGCCTCTCTCTCTCTCTCTCACTCTCCATCTGTTAATTTCCTTCTTGGTTTCCCTCTCTCTTATCACCACATCTCTTGGTAGTCAACCCATTTGATTCACGTCATTGCATAACAGTATCATTCCTTAGTTGTTACCACCACCTTGCTTAGGCCATGAGCACCACACATTGCCACTGAAACCTTGCTTGTGCCATAAGCATCGCTTTCCACAGTGCTAGGAAGCAATGTCAAACTCCACTACCAGATGTCTCGTTTTGGCCCTCCGTTACCATCAATCCTCAATTGCATTCCACAACATCGATGTCAAAAGACATGCTACCACTACAGCCAATGTGCCACCAAGCAATATTTCAATTTTCGCTCTCTTCCCTCTATCTCTCTTAGTCATTCTCTCTCTATCTCTCTAAGCCTCCCTTTTGCCTCTCTGTTATTCTCTTTCTATACTCCAATCATTCCACTAGGCCACACAATATAGCCAGTGCTTGGAGCATGTCATCCCACCCAACATAAGAGATTGAACCATACCCCTCTATAGCACCATTCTACCACTAGGCACTGCCACCACTCATTCAACCACCACTACAAATTTGGTAAGGATGCTCTCTCTCCTCTCTCTCTCTCTCTCTCTATTCATACACATGTTTAATTGTGACCAACCTATAAAGTGGAGTAACTTGACAATTCTACTATTGTTGTGGAGTCTTGTGTTGTACAATGGGTTAATGATTTGGTTGTGGTAATGTTTCATTGAGGTTGGATGAAATATGGTCGTTGATTTGGAGACGAAAGTAAGCAGGTTGAGAGGAAGTATTAGTGAAATTAGTTGGATTGTTTATGAGTTGATTGATGTAAAAATATGGATTTGAAATCTGGTTGATTGGGTGTGTTACTAGAAAATTGGGAAAATGAGTTTTCTATAAGGAAGTTTGGCCTACTATCTCTTGGGTGTGAAAGTTGGATCATTAGGTCTCGGTTGATAATTAATGTGGACTTACTTAGAGAGTTTTTATGCAACTTGTCAACTATTTAGAATGGGAGTTATTTGGTTTGGAAATACATTGATGAGAGGGCTTGGCTTGTACAAGGGCTAGTGTCATCTTTGGATTAAGTGAAGGTACTTGAAAAAGATAGAATTGGAAATATGGAATTATTGTCATGGAATCATTTAGTATGTTTAGTCATATTTTAGAGGAGCTAGTTTAGTATTATTAACTTCTAGTTTGTTTTAATTATGTTTAGGTGTCAATTGATTTTGCTTGAAATTATTGTGAGCATTGTTTTTAAATTTTGTTCCATTTTAACCAAAATTTCCCTTACCGATATAGTACCAAGTACACTATATATTCTCATTTCATTTCATTCCAAATTCTAGCCCATTCCAGTCCATTCTAGCCTATTTTGTGACTCTCTCAAAATCTGTTTGGGATTTGATGAAGAATAAAGCGTCAAGATATGCAATATAAGGTTATATATCCAAATTCATGACAGATAAGATGCAGTGCATACATGCTTATAACAATATGCAGTAAAAACAACGATTTTTTTCCCTTTTTATAACATACATTGTACGAGAATAATTAAATCCTAAAATAACTTTTCATTTTGTTCATACTTAACCAAAATCATCATTTTTCTATACAAATCTTCATAACAAAATAAACATTGTACTAGAATAAGAACCCCTTAATTACAGACATAATGAAACCTAAACTATATGCTAAGCTGCTCACATAACACAGCTATTAATGTCAGGATAACGCTCAAAAGCTGGAGTATAATCTCTAGTAGCTCCTCTATGCTTGTCCCCAATTTACTCCACCTTATCCAATCTGGGGTGTGATACTTCATCAATTCCTGACACAATTTCTACCATTCCAAGGGATGATAATTGGGACTACCAATGTGAGAGTTTTCAATCTTAGCAAGTTATATGTCTAAACTGCCAACAATATATCAAGCATGCATGATAATAAGTATGACATGTATGTATGACAAACATGGACTTACTTTTGCAAAAAACATAACTTTAATGACATGAGAGCTTATCATACTTCATGCCAAGCTTGCTTTCATAAATAGATTGTTTTCATTCTTATTCTTAAGTTATAGAGAAATGGACACTCCACGGTTCCCCATAAACTGTGTGCTCCTCCTAGTCCTGCATCACATCACAAGTCCGTATACTCATCAAAGGTTTGCCTCATATAGTTCAAATTAACCATTAATATGAGTCTTAGCGATACCCACTAGCATTAGATTCCTTTGACTTCACTCTAGAACCTTTTGGTTCCATTTGAAGTCTTCTTGACTATTCTTTTTCAACCCAAGGCACTCCACTCCACTCCACTTTATTTACTCCAAAGTGGACAGATGAGTTCTACTAGGATAATCCCCCTTCCTAGCATTTAGGTTTTTGATAAAACGTAACATTTTATACTTGACTAAACAATGTTTCATGATAGACTTGTATGATCCATGACATGTGTTCGTGCTTTATGACAGAGGTCCATGTTTGATACATATGACAACACGACATGGTATAGACATTATGAATATAAAAAATATATAATTATAACATGTTTTCCTTGAATGAATTTTACCATCTTACATACTATAATACTCTATGAATAAGTTAGAAGCTAACTTACAAATTTCTCCATGCACAAAAGTAGAGTGGACTGAAATGAGAGATATTCTAAAGTTAGGAAGTCTCATTTATCTTAGAAAAACCAAACTTACAAATCCTAGATTAGTGTTTGCAAAATTTCCCCTTAACTTTGGAAATTTTACAAATAAGCTCCTAAACTTTCAATAGTTACAAACGAGCCTCAAATTTCACCAAACCTCATGTATTTTCCATTCCAGTCATACAATCAACATGGTCATATACTTGTCATGTGAGTCAAACAACTCGAAACATAAAAAATCATGCAACTTAGTATAGCATCTCTAGCATTTCTCTTGCAAATGACTTCAATAGCCTTAATAAATCACCAATCATATCATGCTAAGCACTCATTCATAGTTTGGTAACACATAACACCAAGCAATAAAATTCAAGATAACCAAAGTTAGAAATTGGTTTTGTGCCATAAACCTTACACTGATTCTTACATGCTTTGTTATAGGCTATCTTGACTTGATCCTTAGGTACCATGCAAGTTTTCAAGAACTAAATCATTCATACACTTCATATACATGTCCTAGTTAGGCCTTAGCACCATTTTACAACATAGCACAATAAACTTCACTATTAAAACAAGCAACATGCCAAGATCCTCAAAACTTGCATCAAACCATATATCATTGCATGTTCATCAAAACTCAACCTAAAACCCTAATCACAAGGCTCAAAATTTAACTCAAAACATAGATTCAACTCTCATTAGTAAGAGTTTATAGGATCCAATCATTAGAACAAGATTCTAGAGTTCAAAGAATAAACTTAAGCAAAGGACTTCATGCTTAAATATTTCAGTTTTCAAAATCCTAGTGGAGCTGCAAACTTTTCTAATAAAACCTCTTGTGCTATAAATTAACCAAAATATTTGCACTCCAACAAAATATTAACATCATTAGGAACGAGATATTCAAGACCAAACAACACCTCAACACAAGATTCCCAAGTCATACAAAGCAAGCTAGCCAAAGCATCACTTCCATACTTTCAATATTCAACCACATAAATTTTAAGGAAAAATGATCCAACATTCCAATAACAAAATCATGACTTAAGGTACATAGAGTAGAAGAGACAAAGTTTGAAAATTGGACTTACAAAGCTTGGAGGATCAAGAGAAAACTTAGCACCTTCTCCCTAAAAGTTTTTCAATCGTTTTGCTCTCCAAAATGTGAAAGTGTGACAGTTGGCTTTGTGTGTAAGTGAAGAGAAGTGGTGAGAGCATGAAAGACTAAAGGAGATGAGGAAGGGCTGACTGACTTGTCGTGGTTATGGGTGATGGCAGAGCTTGTTTGCAAGGTTGGACAATGTAACCCACGTCCTTGTGGTGGGACTTTTAGAAAATGATTTTAAAAAAGACGACGGGAATTACCATTCATTTAAAACTTTTTCCTTTCGTTCTCAGGGTACGAAAAACTCCATGTTTATAAAATAAAAACATGTTTATTAATTTAAAGAGAGTTATAGTGGAAAACATTAAACTCTAGAATTAAATGTCTTTCATACAAAACATTGTGCCTACGCTTCTATGCTCTTCCCCTTGGGCCGTGTCCGTCTTGAAGCGTACTACTCATCTTGTCCTTGGGAGGGACATAAAAATGAAAATAAGTCGATGACTCGTAAGCATTACTTCATACAGTTAAAATGTAATAACGTAGATTTTCAATCATGCATTCATCACTCCATACCTACTATATATAAGACATTCGTTCATTTAAAACATTTCAAGATTGGGTTTTTCTTCAAAAGGATTTTCTTTCATAAAACATTTCCCCACACCTCGTGCCTTCATTTCTTAATCTTAGCATCTATACATTCTCTTATCACTTTCCATTGGCTGTTACACATTATTACGCCCTGTCTGTTAGGGTTAACGATCTTTTGGACCTAATTCCCCCTTTGACCGTAGTTTAGGAATCCCTTAGTCAGGGAGCAGCATTGGATGCACTACCAGTACTACTTACCAAGCATTGTAATTTGCCCAGTCATTTGGTACCCATTCATTCAGTCATTGTCGTAATGTATTTTCATACAATTAAAACTTTCATTCATTCAGTCATTTCTTTCATTTTAGTCTTTTTCATTCTTTCAGTTCATTAATTCATAAACGTCATTTAAAAGCATGGGCTTAAACATCATCTTTCAAGGCATCGCTTAAAATATCCATTCATGGCATCCTTAAAGCATCAGTTCATGGCATCATTTAAAATATCAGTTCATAGGGACATTCAAAACACTTTCTTTGCATCATTTAAGGCATAAGCCTCACATTTCATTTCATTAAAATACAAACAATACTTACTACATATACCATTCATTCACATGCATACACTTAAAACTTTGGGGTGGATAAACAGGGGCTACCAAGAAAGGCCGTTACATGCATAACCTTTAAACGCTATACTTAGCATACTTTCGTAAAACATCATTTCTTTTCCTTCATTGCATAAAAGAATATTTTTCATATTTTTCATAAAAGCTTTTCATTTTCATTTCTTATCATTTAGAAAACTTTAGAAGGGTATGAACATAATACTCATTTCATGTAGTCCATTCATGAGCGTGTCAGATGGCAACCTATATGCATACACAACCTTAGCGTCATTCTTTGTCTAAGGCATAAGCAACTAATTAGAAATAGGACTACATTTCACCTAGAAACACTCTCATTCTATCCCATTCTCTTACGTGTCCCTTACTATCCTAAAACCTTCATAATCCATTTATGATCACTACCTCTTTCAAACTCAATGTTCTACCTTGAGTTCTTATCCACTAAAGTGAACCTTCACGATTCACTTTAAGATTAAGACACTAGGACTTTCGTCTTTCTCTTCATATTAACCACATTCTATTGCATGACTCAGACCAACTAATTCACGCATCGCGATTCTAGACAATATATACCTATTACTACCTTCATGCATCCTCGCCCACACTTCATCCTCCTTCCCATCCACACACGCCACATGGCTTAAGCCAACTCTAAGGCTTAAACATTATGTAACCATTCTTAGAATAGATTACCCATTATATATGATAAATCCGTCTAGCACACGTGTCTCACCAAATGCACATGTACCTTACCCCCTCATCACCTAAGATTAACATACAATTTGTTGATCATTTGCTTGTATATATAAGTTCCATACTCCGATACCAACTTCTACTCAAACCTGGTCGACAGGACTTTTCCTACTTCCCAGCTCTTTACAAGTTCTTCCCAATATTTAACACGACCAGACTACATTCCCGCCACACCTTCATCACGTCAAGTAACTTGAGACTAATCCCAAACTACACCATGACACCCATCACTATGGCAGGGTCACATCACGACTACTGCAAGATACTATTCAATAGCTCCCGACACACACCACACACTCTATGCTCCTCAGCTATGCCATCTAATTTTTGTGACACGCCATTCGGTGCATCGTATTCACTACACAGAGTACACTCCATGTGAACTCCCTTCCATCCATACTATGTCATACACCACTACGACACATGCCATACGGTGCATCGCTACACAATATGGAGTACACAAAACGTTCACTCCCTTCCATCACGCTACACCACACACTACTATAATGCACACCACACGATGCATCGCTGCATGACATGAAGTACATGCCACACGTACTCCCTTTACAACACTATGCCACATCACTACCATAGCACACACTTCATACCTACACTTCATAGCCCAGTCCACAACGCTACCCAACACAATATACCATTACGCTCAACACTTCACTACACATCGAACTCTACAATCAACCAACTAACATCTACCATAAATAACGAGGGAGAGAGGATTATACTATCGTCAGGATTTACTCATGTATTGCTCGCTACCTGTTACAGTCAAAGGCGTCGAAAGAGTTGTACGTGGTGGCTATCCACCTTGTATGGTAGTTGTCCACCACGTAAAGTGGCGGTTTGGGCCTAGGGTTGAGCTATTAGGCGTTGGGTTGAGGTTCTGGGATGGTGGCCTTGTGGTGGTGCTGAGGTAATGGTGGAGGCACTGTGGCTCGAGGAGGAGCTTGGGTTGTGGGTCTCAAATAAGGGAGTTTGGAGGGAGAGCTTGGTTGATTGTGGCAAGGCATGAAGGGACCTGAGAGAGATGCGGTGGAATTGTGGTGGCAAGGTGTAGGCGGCATGTAGCTGGAGGGCGGTGGATCTAAGCCAAATGGGTGGAGAAACCCATGAGAGAGTGAGAGGGCATGAGAGAGATGGGGGGCTTGGTTGAGCATGATGAGGTTATAGGGAGGTCGTGGGTGGCTAGGGATGACAATGGTGGTGGTGCAGTGCCATGGGTGGCTGTGACGACAACTCATGGGTGAAGAACCCGTGCAAAGGAGAAGGAGAGGGTTGCTGTGAGGGGATGAGTCTGGTGGCTGGATGATCTCTGACAAGAGGAGGTGGTCGTGGTGGTGCACGGCGGGGCTAGGGGTTGATGACGGTGGCGCACAGTGGAGAGAAATAGGTGAAACCCTTTTCGGGTTGAGCTATTGCAGGAGAAGAGACAAAGAGCGATGTGAGGGTTGGGTTCCATGGTGGAGGGTTGTCGGCGTGAGGGGAAGTCGCAGGTAGTGGCAGTGAGGCTGGGTGCCATGCGGCAACGCTGAAGGAAGAACCAGTCTTGGGGGGCTTTCCTTTGAGTTGGGGGAAAGGGAGAGAAGAGAGAGAAAGGGAAGATGGAAAGTGAGGGAAAATGGTAAGAGCTTGGGTATTTAATCCAGACATTTCATCTTGAGGTCTCCAAAACGATATAATGGTGGGGTTTAAATACCGATTTGAAAATACGTAAACATTGATTTAACTAAAAACACAGAAAGGAGTTAAGATAAAATATTATTTAACTAAGTTTTACCTTATAAAATATAATCTTCATCATTAATTAAATGATGAAATATTAGTAATTATCTTTAAGAAAATAAAACCATTTAAATAAATTTAGAATTTTCAACATAATTTAAATCTCAAAATATTTTTAAATGACTAAAATCATTTAATTAAAATGATTTTCCACAATTATAATATTTTTGGAGCTCTTCAAAAATATTATAATTGTCTTACTTAAATTAGGCTTGGTCCAATAACACTGGAAATATTCCATATAGTTACTTCGAGCATGACCTATTTAATTTCTAGGGATCCAAATTTATCTGGAAAAATATAGTTGCAAGTATAATTGTATACTAATCTATGCACCAATGTGATGTGATTGGGTCAAAAAGTAACTTTTATTGAAAACAGTGTTAATTTAAATTTTAAGTATAAATGAATCATTATTGGTGTACAGATTAGTGCACAATTATACTTGCATATAGCAAAACTCAATTTATCTTTCTCAAATTTGCTAAAAAAGAGACGTATTAGACCTACGTGTCTCTGAAAATCATTGGCGAGTATATATGATAATCACTTTGGAATGACAATTGGGAGTTCGACATACTTCCCTATATCAAAAAATTATCATTGATGGAAACTGTACGCTTTATGACTAACCTGACCAAATTGCATATTGAAAACCTAATCATCCTTCTTAAAAATATATAAAACTATGGTGACTGTTATTACTTTTTTTTTTTTTTCCTTTTATGAATAGAGAAATTATAGCTGTAGTCGTGATTGTTCAAGTATCGTGCAATCACTTTGAAAAACTGAATAAATACAAGATTTATATGAAAAAATATCAATTTTTTAACAGTAGACTCTACTCTTTTTAAAAATGATTGTATGATATTTGCATACTCAACAATTGTATGTATTATTACTAAAAAAAAGTGTGAAATGTTTGCTTCATCTTTCTCGACGAGTCATGGTCAGTCACTAAATAGAATAATATTTAGAAGCATCTCATGTGGAGACTTTTATACAATACCAACCACCCAAAAGACGATCATTTCGCACAGCTCTTACTTAAGTTTAGGAATTGGTTCTACTTCTCCATATCTATGCAAAAAGAAGGAAATGTCTAGGAATTATGCTCGTTCCCTCTCACATCCTCCCTGTTTTAAATTCCTAAAAAGAAATCACTCATGAGAAAAGTACTCTTTTTAATTGCTTTGATAAAAGTGAACGTTGGAGTAATGACCTTTGAGTAAATGGTCATACATGCATCGGATGGTTTAGTTGGTGTAAGATTATCAGTTTACTTCAATATTTTATGAAGTAGATAACCCTACTAATTAGGGTTTCTTGCATGTCAAGATGCCCCATTAAAAATTATGAAAAATACTATCTCAAAAATTCTATGTGTAATCATTCTAGAGTTTTTATACAAAATTTACTTATATAACCATACGTATTAATGTCTTAGCTATTGAAAATTGTGAAAATTTTAAAATTTAAAACTTGAAATTTAAATTAAAAATAAAATACTGATAAAATGAAGTTGTCACTCAATACGTATAATATTGTGCATAAAATTGTATGTACATATAGCACTATATTTTAAATCACTTAGCTCATAGAGGAAGTTTCTCTATGGAATTCTCCCTCTCCTCTTTTATCTTTCCTTTATTAAATCCCCAGTACATGCATTTAGAAATGGTCTTTCTAAGTAGTCCACTTAAAATGGGAAGTTAACGTCTGTCTGGGAAGTCATCTTTCCTTTGCTAGCTGGTGTAGGATCATATGGGCATTCTTTATCTTGAAAAGTAGAAAACTCTATATGGTAAAGACCCTTGTAGAGACATTAGAAAGAATTAAATATTTAATTAATTTATTAGGCAATATCTTCAATAAATACATCATGATTATAATCAAGGAGAATTTCCATTTTCAAGATGTCACCTACCTTAATTAGTGATGACTGCTGGCCAAATGCTGAAAGGCTTTTATTTCAATAAATTAATACAGAACCTTTTTTTATTTATTGCAATAAATTAAGACAGAACGGCCTGTTCATGCAGTTTGCTAGACAAATGTGGGGAAAACAATTACAGTTGAGAATATTTTATTAAAAAAAATGAATAATTCATTAAAAATGTATTTTTATTTCTTCTAATTTTGAGTTTGACAAAATTTCAATTTCAGATTTTGCATAACTGCATTTCATTCTATACAGAATTGTAAAACAATTATAAAAAAGTTGTGAATTAGCTGGCCAGGATCGAAGATATCTTTTTTTTTTTGCCCTTTTTCAAAGAAAATGAGAGATATTTATATTCTAAATATAAAAAGAAATTGTATTTACTATTTATATATACACATTAAGTGTCTGTTTGGCAACACAATTGTTCTCAAGTATTTTTAGATATTATCATATTTTTAAATATTTTTTTCTCAAACATCACTAAAGCAAAAAGTATTTTTTAATTGAAAAATGATTTACACACAATATTTTTCACAATAATATGTTAAATGAGGAATATTTTTGTAAAAAACTTTATAAAAATAATATTATTATATAAAAATACCCTCATCCTACAACATTATTATTAAATAAATGTATTACATGTCAAAGTGTTACATATGTCATTACTCAATTATTATGACTATCAAAATTGTAGAAAAAATCTTCACAACCTTCTACTATTCACTCACACTCCACACTCCACATTTTTTTTTAATTTTTATTATTTTATCTTTTATCAAATATTTAATATATAAATAATGAATAAAAGAATTAAATTAATTTAAAAAGAATAAATTCAAAAAAAATTAAAAAAATATTAAAAAATTGAAAAAAAGTGGAGTGTAGAGTGTTGGGAGGTTGTGTAGCATTTTCCCAAAATTGCATCATGTCACTTCGATAAGAGAGAGAGACAAGTGAGAAAATGTGAAGATAATACTTGAAAATTACATATGTAAGTCATTTATTAAATAAAAAAAAGTATTATTTTAAGAAAAATATTTTTATAATTTTAAAACATTTTAAAAATAAAATTATATAAATATATATTACAATTTCTATTTTAAAAATTATACTTAACATTACTCTCTTTAATCTCGAGATTTGTGCAAAACTGCAAATATGTGCTCATGTATTATTAAAAATAAAAAGTCAAGTCAAAGGAATCGGCCTTGGCTCACAAGTAATTAATTCCACCAAAGCAAAATTACTAAATTAGACAATCATACGTAAATAAAGTAGTGTGATCTGTCGCTATTACGTACACACGGTTGTCACACGGTTGTTTCTGCACTTACGATGAAACTTCCAAAGTACACAAATCTCTGTCACCTTAACTTTCTCTCTCTCTCTCTCTCTTTTTTTTTTTCTTTAAAGAATCTAAAACAAATCTCTTAACGAGTCCGTGTTTTAAAATTCACAACGTCTTATCAAAAGATTTCTTTAATGAATATTTGTAAATTATTGTGTAGAATAATGATATTTACAACTTTATAATTTTATAATGTTAAAATTATGCGTATTCTTATTTTAAAAAGTAGTTAAATTTAAGATCGGTATAAAAAAAATTATAACTTTTATAATAATAAATCTTATTTTTTATTAGAAATTAGCGAGACATTCATACTTTAAAATTATATTTAATATTATTCTCATTATGAAATAATATATAAGTAAGCAAAAATCTAATTATAAGTATAATTATACATTAATCTGTACATTAATTTAATGTGATTAGTCAAAAAGTAGATTTTATTAAAAATAGTATTAGTTTAAATTTTAAGTATAAGGAAAACAATATTAGTATGCAGATTAGTACACAACTTTACTTATATGTAATAAAACTCTACAAGTAATATTAGATACAAATTCGAAATAAACAAATCTTATATAAGCCCTATATAAAAAAGTAAATCCCACTAAAATAATAATTTTTATTTTTTATTGTTAAGGTGAACTCTACTATTTTTTTAAAAGGTGTGTACGAGACATTCTATTTCGATTTTAAAATTTATAAAATTCATTTCTCATGTTATATTATTTAATTTGTAAAATTTAAATTTATAATTTTTTATAATTAAAATTATATCATACCTATCAATCAACAAATAGACTTTTTTGCCACTTAAATAATGTGTCCAAAGTGTCAAAAGTAGCAAAATTCTAGAAGGCTAATAAAACCACGATAACAAAACCTGTTCAACTGGAGCTTCTGACAGGAAAACGGCGAAACGCGTGGGAGTCTGCCGCATAAATATATAAATGGCGAGCCTTGTGAATCAGAGACGCCAGTAGACTCCATGGACTTCACCCTCCAAATTCTCTAGATTAGACCCTCTCTCTCTCTCTCTCTCTCTCTACCTTTTACTACAAAACCTTTTGAAGCCAATTTGCCTGCAAAAGGAAAAAAAGTAGGTTGTTATGGGTGACAAAAGGCAGAGAATGATGGCACTGACGGCCTTTCTCTTTCTGGGTCTGCTTGCAACTTTTCCCGCAGGATGTTTCTCGGCAGCCAACCAACCCCTTCAAATCAAGAAAAAGTCGCCCCAAACCAAGGTCCCTAATCGCCTCGGTTCCTCAGTTGTTTTTCCTGTTCAAGGAAATGTTTATCCCGTTGGGTAGGAATTTAGATACTTTATTTGGATTATTTACAAGTAGTCTTTGTTTAATAGTGTTGTAGTTCTGAATTATCTCTCTTGCTCAATTTTATGACTGATCCATATTAGCATTATCTGATTCTTCTTCTTCTTTTCTCTTATTTCTTGGACGGGTGTATTTGCTTGAGTCTTTGGAACTGTGCGATTTGTTATAATTGATTGATGTCTCGGATATTCCTTATTCTTTTCGTTGAATAATAGCTGAACCTCATTGTTTCATATAGTATTACTTTTTATTCATTTTTCAATGATTTTGTGCTGCTATGATTCGTGGTTTTTTGGGGTTGTCTAATCTGTTTCAGTACTTAAGCTTAATCTTTCACAATTTCTCTGAGCTTGATTTCGTGCTGATTTCCTAGGAGACCCCAAGACCCATTCGTTTTATGAGTTATCTACTTTTTATTTGATTTTCTTCAGACATTTTAATTCCTTGATAGTATGACTATTCTAATGTCTGAATTAATTTAATGCCGCAACGGCTTTCACACACTTTCTCTCCCCCTACGAGGTGATAGGTGTGCTGAAGCACTCATTATGGATGTAATAAGGGAGTAAACGAAGCAACCATTGTGAATATGGAAATAATGTATCACCATCAAATCTTTCTTCCTATTTTTCAAATGGTCATTTTTCTAAATTCTGTTTATTTTTCCTTCGAACTTGACGACTTGCTTTAGACTTCAGTTGCAATTTCTAAATTTGAAGTTCCCAGAAACTTCCCATATTCCTGCATTTACATGTTAATTCATAACCTTTTTGTTTTGTTGTGTTTTCATATGCATTTCATGGGAGATTATTGAAATATTTATGGAGTTTTCTTGTTCTTTCAATCTGGCAGGTCCTACTATGTGAACATCAACATAAGTAATCCGCCGAAGCTGTATGACCTTGACATTGATACCGGCAGTGACGTGACTTGGGTCCAATGTGATGCACCTTGTACCGGTTGCACTAAGGTTAATTTCTGTTTGATTATGAAAATAATTAGACCATTTGATTGTAATGATGCCTTGACCTGTATCCCTGTGTGCTTATGCAGCCACGTGATCGTCTTTATAAGCCGAAATCCACCAACCTTGTCCCTTGTGCAGACCCTGCTTGTACTGCCATGAACGCCCCGGAAAACCCCAAGTGCAAGGACCCTAAAGACCAGTGTGACTATGAGGTCAACTACGCAGATCATGGTTCTTCTTTGGGTGTGCTGGTCAAGGACGACTTCCCCGTTCGCCTGTACAATGGCTCTTCTTTCAGTCCTCGATTAGCATTTGGGTAGGTAACAGTTTCTCTTCATCAAAATGGGCACTTGATGTTTTGATTGGGTTATTATTTTTAATTTGACATGAATCATAAAAGCTATTTTTTACTTTTTATATTGAAATGCAAGTCGATTAGCCTTTTGCATGGCTTGATCTTGATGTGAAATATTGATATATCTAATCCAAGTTTTGAGATTAATGCCTGTTTACTATCATGCTCTGTTCCTCCCGTCTGCAGGTGTGGATATAACCAAAAATATTCTGGATCACACCCTCCACCATCTACAGCAGGAGTTTTGGGCCTTGGCAACGGCAAAGGAAGCATAGTGTCACAATTGCATGCTTTGGGTTTAACGCAGAATGTGGTTGGCCACTGTTTAAGTGGGCGAGGGGGAGGATTCTTATTCATTGGAGATGATCTTGTACCTTCTTCAGGGATTTTATGGACACCAATTTCACACAATTCCTTTGAGTAAGCACCCTCCAAGTTCATTGTTTCCCTTCCCATGTAGCATTTTTTTCCTGCAATGTGTATAATTGTCATTCCACTTTCAAAAAATTAATGCTAGATGATCTATTTCAGGCACCACTACTCATCAGGACCGGCTGAACTTCTGTTTGGTGGGAAGCCTACTGGTGTAAAGGGTCTCCTCATTGTCTTTGACAGTGGAAGCTCTTATACTTACTTCAATGCCCAAGCTTACCAAACAACAGTCAATCTGGTGAGAATGTCACAAAGTTCAATCTTCAACAAATTTCCAAATATGCATATACTGACCATTAATCCGCCTTTCAGCTGAGGAAAGATTTAACAGGAAAGCCATTAAAGGATGCACCAGAGGATAAATCCCTCCCAATCTGCTGGAAAGGCCCAAAGTCTTTCAAATCCGTTGGTCATGTCAAGGACTACTTCAAGCCTTTAGTGCTGAGCTTTACAAATGACAGGAGTGTTCTGCTACAATTACCACCTGAAGGTTATCTCATTGTCACAGTAAGCACTTACTGATAACCTTCATTGTTTCTTTTTCCACTCAATTTTGCTTTCGGTTTCCTGCAATAGAGCCAGTTAGTAAAGAAATATCTTACGAAATATGGCTAACGAGTTCCCTTTCAGAAACAAGGCAATGTGTGCTTGGGAATTTTGAATAGCGCCGAGGTAGGACTTGAAAATCTTAACATAATTGGAGGTAAGAAGTCCTCTAAACAAAATACCTTCTGGATGAGTACTATAATCAGGCACTGCTACAATTTGCACTAATTTGTTTTCTCGTTCTGCAGACATTTCTATGCAAGATAAAATGGTGATTTATAACAATGAAAAGCAGCTGATTGGATGGACTCCTGCTAATTGTGATAGGCATCCGAAGTTCTGAACCACACATGCTTCTTGAGAAGATGAATGAGCTCTTTGGTCCCCAAAAAACAATAACAAAATAACACTAAGGCAGAAGAAATGGCAAAGGAAGCGACAATATAATCTCATACGTTGGACACATTTATTTAGTCATTGAAGGTTTACAAGAGTTCATTGTCACTGTTATAATTTACAAGTAGGAGCTGTAGATGGGATATAACTTATAAAACCTTCCATACTTGCACTGAGAAATACAAATGTTTGGTGACCAAAGAAATTCTTGGAATATCAATGTGTTGATCCATCTCTGCTGCTTTGCATGCATCTCCATTAATTGCTGCTTTCAAGTTTCATGACAGTAACAGAACACATTATGCCGCTTGGCACCTTTAGGATTTGCAACGTCAGCATTTTATCTAATATGAATTCAATCCCAAAACACTGATAATCTTGTAACAGAATTCTTTCATAAGAAATCGCAAGTTGTCAGCACCTGATCCTTCTCAAGGTGTTGACAAGGAACTCAAAGAACATGTACAGATTTTACAAATAGGCTGGCATTTAGTCATCACTGGTGCTCATAAAATAGCCACATGCATCAACAATAGTTTGGAAATAAGATAAACAGCAAACACTAGTTGTTATCTATTCAAAATAGTAATGACTCATTTTGGAGTACTTTTTGGCACTTTCCCAATACTTCTCAGTGCATTTGACGGGCATTGACGTTCTAATTTCTACACCACACAATGGCTTTCTCCGAAATTCTTGTTATGCTCTCCCAATGTCGACCTCCACAACCAACGTTCTTGGGTTCATCAATTATGACTAGGCCGACTTCCATTGACAATCTTGTGATCTTGTCGTCATCAAAATCTGCTTTAATGGATTCCTTGAGGCTATTTCCAAAAAGCGCTGACGCAGCCTCTGAGGTGAAAGAACCTTTATCTTCTTCAAGTCAAATTTTCTTTCCTCAACTTCGTGAACATATTGTAAAACAAAGGTTTCGTTAGAATGAACATCAAACAAAGTTTTCAAATCATGTCTACAACAACAAATGCAGGCTTCTTTGTATGTTTTATTTAAATGCTCAAGATGATCAGCTTGTGAAAATGGATCCTTTTTCAAAAGCATCCATATTTAGCCTTCATGGCATATTAATATGGGTGGTCTTATTTCATAAGTTCAAGAATTTTGGTTTCTAGGCCGGTTTGATCTCATCTCATATAATCATTACAATTTTTTCAAATTTCCACACAAAATATAATAAACAATTCAACTTTTTTAAATCCCAAAACAAAACTAATATTAAAAAAATATATATTATAATAATATTTTATTCAACTTTCAACAAAACATCTCATCTGAACTGCATAACCAAACGAGGCCTACTCGTTTATTGATTATATGCATCTTAATAGGTGTAATTTGATTTAATAGCTTTTCCACTCCAAACATCTATGTGGCATAGTTTGATTATAAATCTTAAAATTTATCTTATAAATCAAATTACGTTCACGTGAATTGTGTATAGTGTAAAAACCTTCAAATAGAGTTATTCATTTCATTTATTTCGGAGCTATTAGAACGGGATGTTCTCTTTGGAGAATATGAGTTTGAAGCAATTTCAACAATGTTTTCAGAGATGCACCTTTCACAATTTCTGGATGAGACAGTTCATTAAGACAAATACAAGTAATCGACCCATTCACATGTAGGTCATAAATGTTAGGAGTCTAGGTTATGCAAGGAGACATTACTTTTGCTAATTCACATTGAATAGTGAAATAAAGTCATGAATCTATTTTGATATCATATCTATAAAAAGTCATTCATCATAGTTATGAACTTATGAAGTACTCCAAGTCTCCAACTCCGTGTTCACACTAACAAATCTCATCATTATCCCAATATCTTCACTATCATCAATAAGAAAGTCTTTAATTTCACACTGCAAGACTCAATACTTTGACTATAAGAAAAAAAGCTACTTGCTTTGTCTTCACGAAATATTACTGAAACATATGAACAGAGGCTTCGTTTCCTTTTCATGGCCATGTTTCGGGTGGCTTCATTTCCCCCACAATTTTTTAAAATCCCCATGTTTTTATTTTTTAAGGTCTTTTTATAAGGTAAGTTTTACAAAAAAACTAATTTCCTCCCCCCATTTTTTTCTTTATTATAGTTTGCTCTCTTTGGGATAAATATAGAGGCAAAGTAAGTGACTTGAAATGCTATGTTTGAGGACTAAACACAAAACTGGTGAACTGATAACTAAAACCATAAATGAAATATAAAGAAAGTGAGATGTGTCCTGATGAGAACAATGACAAAAAAGCAAAAGTAAACAAGAAATAAATAAACAATCAATCACATGACATAAATTTACGTGGAACATAAACATACTTACATCCATAGAGCTGCAGAGGATTTTATTATACTAAAAATTACAAAATACATTTTGTGGTGAAATCTCACTGTTCAAAACACTTAGAACCCTCATTAAGTACATATTTATACTATTACATAACGAAAATCTTAATTTTCATTTTTATGCATTATTCACTCGAACGGCATATCGAACATACATCAAGCAAACTCTCTATCCAAGTTTTGCTAGAGGAACCTGTCGCCGTAGGGGTGTCAAATTGTGTTAACGGGTCGTATTCTTGTCGTATTAAGACATGTATTTTACACTATATGAGTCAACTCGACTACGACCCCTTAAGCTTATCATATTAAATCTCAAAACCTACCATGACCCATTAACATAACAGGTTGATACGACTTTACCTGTTTCAGCTCATTTATATAAATGGATTGAACAGATCCGAAATTGACCCATTTGACCTTATTAAGTTTAATATAGTTTTATATAAATGTTAAATCACAATATCTATAAAAAAAAATTATAAAACTAACTATAACTCCAAAATTACAATCCAAACAATAAAAATATCGAAATTAAAATCCCAACAATTTTACTTTTAAGTATAAGGGTATAATTATAACTTTAACTTTCTTAATGAGTCAAAACGGATTAACCCGTTAAGCAACCGTGTCTTAACGGATCAACCCGTTTTGATCCGAACCCGTTCAGACTAAACTCAAATCCGCTATTATCATGTCGTGTTCGTGTTAGATTAACAACTCTTGTCATATATTGCCACCCCTATCTGTCGGGTAAGTATCGAACAAACTTTCTGTTTAACGCTTTTTCTTGTTACAAACAATATCAAGAATTTTCCTGAGCCCCCACAAGGTTTGGCCATGTTCGCTAGCCTACATTCCATGACACAAGTCCCATTGAAAATTCATTCAAAAAATCATAACGAATCATTGTCGGGTTGGGATTATTAAGTCAGACTACCACAACAAAAAATCAGGGTCTACAAAACCAACAAGTTATAGCCAGAAACACGGGATTAGACTACATATATAAAGTAAGAGACTTGGCTTGAGGGAGAAGCAAGGAGATAGGAAAAAGGGAGATGAACGACTACAAAAGGATCTATAACTTAAACCCTTTATCCACCACCAATTGCACCCTGTAAAACGGCATCCGAGACATATTGTTAAATAATACTTTCCAACATCCCTTTTATTATCATTCTTCCTCGATCTATCCTATTGTGTAGTGTTAAATAATTATAAATGATTTGTTATGCCCAACTTATAGATCAATCATTTGATGTCACATAATGAAATGAGAGGTTGATGGTTAAATGAATGATAAATAGAATTTTTCATTGTTAAATAAGTATGAATTGCCCCAATTAAATGCTAACAAGTCTATTTGAGTTAGATTGTTTACTATTAATCTGATTTTCTAGCAAAAATGTGTGAGACTCGTACCTTTGAAAAAAATTGGCAGCAAGAAGAGTTTTGCCATATCAACGCCTTGAAAATAGACATGCCTTATGGAAGTCTTTTATAAAAAAAAAGTAGGTTCTACTAATAAAGAAGAGCAATGCTACTTACAGTCCCCATTTGAGGACTGCAATGCAGGCATAAACAATTTTATCTTTAAAAATTTTTAAAATTATTAAAATATCTATCTTAAAATGATATTTTTTTCTCTTTTAATAAATGGTCTGCACATGCAGTCTCAAGTGAAGACTGTAAATAGAATTTTTCAATAAAGAATAAGTTTTTTACACTTTTTTTAAGTATGGTCCGGGCTTGTATGAAATTTGCCTGAGCTTGTAGAAATATTTTTCATACAGATCATAGAAGACATGCAAATCCTTCCATGCACTTACAACAAAAAGTGAATGCTTCAAGTGGATCCCACTTTTTTGATTTTGTAGAAAAGGTTAGACAAGATTTACATGGTGTCATGATCTGCACATATCATTTTTTCAATAAATTATGTGACAGCCTTATGTCCCGCGCAAGATGTTGTCGATGGAATTTTCCAAATGCAAAAGTACTTGGCTTGCTCGTTTATTTTTTGACATTGATCATTAAAATGAAAAACCATGCACGGCCATATATTGCAGTATGAAATGTTTTGGGACAACAAGAAGTTCGATCAGGAATCTTTTCAAACAACAAAAGGTAGCAGCATTCCATCTATTATCGCAGCTATAATATTCTAGAAGATCTGTCCATCTTCATAATTTCTAAAGTTGAACTTGATATGTTTGATTGTACATGAAAAAGATCATAGTACAAACCATATATGGCCCAGCAGCCCTCACTCAGCTATAGCCTTAACCGTGCCCTTATAACAACAACAGAGGTTGAAATTAAGGAAGTAAACCAAAATGTTTAGTAGTAGTGACTGGCTGTACCATGTCCTGACGTACAATGTGCAGCACTACTACACTTACATGGTAATTTACTAAAACGAGCTTTGGTGGTTGTGGACGCCTTCGTACGTTGTTATCACGTATCTTGGATCATCTTTGTCCCTCTCAACTCTCTTCTTCACAGGGCATCCGTCCACCGAACATCTATAGTAATTCCTGTAATCCCATATATCGTGACTCGTACTCTGTACATGTATGACTAAAGTATAATGGGTAGATTATAAAAAAAAAGACGTATCTTGAATAATAGTTCTAATTTTGTCATCTTCGATCCCGTGTTATGTACCATATTTAAAGTTCTTTCGTATGTCTACTATTAAATAGACAGCTATTTGAAATATGCGACATTAATCTACGTGTGATTGAAGATAACAAAATTAGATTGAAAAAGAGCATCTATATAAAATCTACCATAAACATTAATTGAACAATGAAATTGGTCTTGTTTCTTCTTCAAAATTAAACGATACCATAAAATATTCTTCAACCCTATGGTCAAAAACTACCATTGATTTCATTGTTGTAGTTCTCTTACCTCGGATTTGGGCTGTTCTTCACCATCTTCTTTCCATACTTCCTCCATTTGAAGCCATCATCAAGTATTTCGACTTCTGATATTGTTTTGAAAGCAACTCTTTCTTTAGTTTCTCTCCTCTCCAGCCCACTGCCATCGTCTCCTAATAATGCACAACAAAAGATATTTTTAGGGAGAGAGAGAAAGAGAGAGATGCTACAAATGCTATGAAGATATCCTAAGGCAAATATTGAGTACTAGAGCAATCATTTTTATCCATACTCTACAAAAATGCTTCATATTTGTACTAATTGTTTGTTTTTTTTCCTCTATCAATAATTTTGCTTACTGCTATCAGAACCTTCTTCAATGTGGCTGCCACTCCCAGAACCAGACTCACCCAATACTACTTCATTTGCTTGATAAACCGGGTTCTGAACAGGCTCCACAGAAGCATTATACGCAGCATCCTCGTCCGGCCACTCCTCAAACATCAAGAACTCCGAAGGCTCGAAATTAGGCAGCTCGATGGCATACTGTCTGTCTCTCGAGTCCGATGGTCGGGAATTGTTATCAGACATTTTGGGGAATGGATGATGATATGTTTGTACGTACTAGACTGAGTAGTGCTAATGGCACACATATAAACACCGGTTCGATGGCTCGAGAGGCTGCTTCATCCTGACCTTCCTGTGAAAGAGCAGGAAACTTCAATGTTAATGCTAAGCAGAACAGAGAGGGTGGGACAGAACCAGAAGTGGGGCAAGCCAGGGATGACTTGAGTAGACTTTAAATAACCTCCAATTAAAAAAGAACCAAAGAAGTTATAGTTGTGTGAAGATGGGTGTAGGTCTCGTGCTTTGACCAACCCCTTCACAACGGAAAAGAATACGAGTCAAACGTGAAAGTGATAGTGATTTTTAGCTGTGATTGGTTGTTTCCTTGCCCAAAAATCTTACACGTGTGAGAACGGTATAACAGCTTGAATATACATATAATACTTTTCTAGTTCTTTGTAATAAAATCTCGTTTAAATGCTAAGAATATCTCTAATCATCTATTAATATTAATTAAATAATTTGAAAATATCTAAAAACAATTATTTTGCCAAACGTAACTTAAATCAAAGTTATTTACCATCACGAAAATTCAAAACATGAGTCAAATAATCCATTTTAAATTATTTTTTTATTCTAATATGATTATAGATAATAGAATTATTATTATTATTATTATTATTATTATTATTATTATTAACGTAATAAAACTTTTACTATTATTCTACCAACGACGTCAGCATTTAGGACTCTTATGTTTTATCCCATCTTGTCATCTTGATCGTCTAAATTTAAGGTAGCTTGTAACAAATGGGAACTGAATTATTCGCTGGAGTCTGCCACTCATAAATAAATAAATAAATAAAATAGTTAAGACTGATGAAGACTGAACACTTGGGTCAACATCCAATGAACAAGAAGGGCCCCATGCCTTTTAACTCCGAAATTTTTAGGCAATTTCTTCCATTTGCTCTTTTTTTTTATTCATTATCTTTGACTGGTGACTGGGTCCCTCTCCTCCATCGCTGACAACCAATTCATCTTTGAATGTTAAGCAATTTTACCACTTCTTAATCCTATTAATGATTTATTTGATTTTTATTTATAATTATAGAGTATATAAATATCACGTAACAAATGTCACATATTTTTTTTATAAAAGTAAATAAATATTAGATTTATATAAACTAATTAATTAATTTTTAATAATAAATTATATTTAATTTATTTATTTTAAAGAAGAATATACAAGACTTGCATAGTACAATGTTTTCAATTATTTATTTATCGAGTGCAACATATTTATCGACAGGGTAATAGTTCAGCTGATTGTTTGGCTCCTATGGACGCAGATGCGAAGTTGAGAACGTGGAGTAATATAATGGACGTACCGATGGCTGTGAGAGGTTTGCTGAGAATGGATCTTTTGGGATTGCCATACATTATAGTACGATGTTTTTGGTGTATTTTGCTTGTTTACAGTCTTTAAACAATATTGTGCATGAAAAAATCTATTTATCGTTTTATTTTTTATTATTTTTTTATTATCTTATGATATAATATTAAATAATAAATTTATAAATGAAATATAATAAATAATCTCTAATTATCTAATGTCACATCATAAAATAATAAAAAGATAATAAAAATTGAGATAATGAGTAATTACTCATTGTGCATTCTGCGATGGCAGTTTGCACGAATTTGAATTTTTCTTTTCAAGTTGGTTTTCTTCGTGTTGGTTTTATTCTATTTGATTTGTATATTTTTTGCTACTGAGTATTGTGGTTGAGTGTTTTTTGGTTTATTTATTTATTTTATGAGTAGGTTTTTGGTCTTTTTGCTTATTTTATAACTCGATTCGTTTGGTTACACAAATAAGATGAGATGAGATGAGATGTTTTAAATAGTAATGAATAAAATATTATTATAATATAATTTTATAATATTAATTTTGTATTGAGATTTGAAAAAATAAAAGTATTTATCATATTTTGTATAAGAATTTGAAAAAGTTGTAATTATGAGTTAAAATGAGATGAAAGTATCTGGTTGTATTTACGTTTTTTTTTTTTTCTTTTATGAAAAAAACAATTATCAATAAATTTAGAATTCCGTTAAAAAAAAGCAAAAGACCAAAAAAGAAAAACAGTGTTTCCAACTCTAAGCGCAGCCACCGGTATGCAGGAGAAGTAAGAATCAAGATGGTAATCTGTATGTCCAAACGACCGCACGGTCGTGCTTCCCAGATTAGGCATCTGTCAAATCAAACTCCGTTCTTGGATCCGATCCAACGGAGAAAACCTTTTCTTCTGGGAAGCCTCGTCTCCAGACTTTCTACTTTCTAGATCACTTTCACCTTCCTGGACTTGCCCAGTAGGGGCAAGGAAGGAAAGCTGAAGGAGATTCTTTTGGGCCCACCATGAAGCCTGAGGTTTTCTCATCAACACAGCAATCAGGGTTTCGAGGAATATGTGCTCATGGGTCCATATTCCAGATGGATTATTTTATTGTGTTTTATTTTCTTCGTAAAAGTCGCAGTTCTTATGTTTGATGAATGTCAAGGGTCAGGGTCGTGCGGCTTTACTTTTGTCATGAATTATAATGAAGCTTTGAAGTTCAAAGTGGCCGTAACAGAGATCATATATTTAGGTTTGGATATAGATGGAAATTTTGAGTCGAGATTAAAATTTGAAATATTATTTTTAAGTATTATTATTATTTTAGAATTTAAAAAAGTTACACGGGAATTTAAAAAAGTTGAATTGTATATTATATTTTGTGTAAAAATTTAAAAAAATTATAATAATGAAATGAGAATTTTGAATTGATATAAGAATTTTGGGATGAAATATGTTTACCAAACTTGCCATATTAGGTTGGTCTTTAATTCACACAGTCTTGATATTTATAATGATATTATCAAGTTTTAAATATATAAACTTTATAAATTTCCTTTTAAAGAATAATGTTACATACCGTCATGAAGTGCACAAGTATCGTATAATTATTTTTTAAAAAAATGAAATTCATTATTAAAAAATTTATTTCTTTTTGTGTAAATCCTGTATTTATTCATTTTTTTCAACAGTATTTGTACATTCACGATTACAACTATCATTTATCTTTTATAAAAAATATGTATAAAATTTATACATTTAGAACTTGTATAAATCATTATTTTTTTTTCTAAGTCTCAAAATATGGGACTGTAGAATTATATCTTATTTTTCAAATTTAAAATATAATTATGTAATAGGTTATGAAAAAGGTTGTCTTGCATTATTATTCTTGTTAATAATAATGCTACCAGAAACACCACCGTGGTAATACACGAATGCACTACAATTGACGTGGCAAATCTGCATTGGACATAAAGAAAATTTTGAAATTCAGAAATCAAACCATAGCCACCAATTTATTCTTGCTCGTTTGGTACTTATATCATTGCAGCTTTTAGGCGCCAAGTGAATCACCAACTAATACAAGATTTTTTTCATGAAGGACAATTTTTTGAAAAATACTTCAAAAAAAAAAGAAGAAAGAAATCCACTCTAAAGTGTTGAATCACTGAAGAAATTTATGGCCTAATTTATATCATAAAACCGATTTAAAGAAAAATGTTTACTTCAACCTTATAAATATGTCTAAGACTTTATCTACAGACAATATGAGATTTATTCTTCAATACCCTTCATCACGTGTAGACAATTATTTTTTTAGTTTTTATCACAAGATAAGTAGTGTGAGCCTCATTAATCCTGTGGCAGGCTCTAATGTCATAAAAAAATTCATAGACTTAACTTATATCATAAAACCGATTCAAAGATAGAGGCTTACTCTAATCTTAACATGTTCAAAACCTTATCCACAAGCAATATGAGATTTATTTCTCAACAGTTACCACCTTTAAATTTGGGGAAATTCTACTCTAAGGCCGGTCTACTCTCCAACACCCCCACACCAATGATTTGGCAAATCGGGTTTATTTTCAACAGTCCAGAGCTTCAATTGAGCCTTTCGGTCCCGAGAAATCTATTCGCCCCCCTCCCTCCTTTGCTCTGCGAATCCCTCTTTGCCTCCCATGCCGAAGCTCATTCTCCCCCTCCCTCTGCGAATCCCTGTCTCCCTCCCCTGCTGAAAGCTTCTTCTACCCCTCCATCTGCGAATCCCTCTAACCCTTCCCTGCCGAAAGCTTCTTCTCCCCTCCCACTGCGAGTCCACATTAAATACTCAAGTTGAGACAAATAAACAATTGTTGACTTTTTCTTTTCCTCTAAGACAAAACTACTTTCAAAATCCCACTAATATAACATGTGTAAGTCATTTTTCTTATTCAAACTATCAGTGTTGCTTGAAAATGTCACCCATAATGAGAAGCTAACGCACGGC
The DNA here is from genome assembly GCA_011037825.1 of Carya cathayensis. Classification (NCBI taxonomy): domain Eukaryota; kingdom Viridiplantae; phylum Streptophyta; class Magnoliopsida; order Fagales; family Juglandaceae; genus Carya; species Carya cathayensis. The sequence goes on along the minus strand of QGSO01000785.1, from coordinate 74,337 downwards.
CATGAGATCTCACTTGCAACATGTCTCATTTAGGGACCCTTCAGACTACCTATTAACATCCAAGAGACTACTTGAAATTCTTGAATTAATAGCTAAATCTTTACTAATTGGTATTGGAATAGTTGTAAGAAAAGAAGTAAGATGGAAAATGGCAGGTCAAAGTGAGTAGTCTGCCTCTCTCTGTATTTATAAGCTAATAATCTGACCATGGCTTAATCTAAAATGCAAAACTGATGTAAGAAATCACTGCAGCTTTCCACCCAAGACCAACTTTCATGAATTAAATTATCTTTGCCCAAGACTGACTTTCGTCCCCTTCCAGGTACGTCAAAAGCTTCTAACCCAGCAATAATAGAGCTCTCTGTTATTGGAGAGAGAGAGAGAGAGAGAGAGAGGACCTTTAGAGAAGAGCTTCACAGCAGCCTGCCAAATCCACCGTTCTTTGGTCAATCAGAGGTGGACATACTGCAACACAACGGAGGGCACAAATTTGAAGCGTGGAGGGAGAACGTGGGAGGAGAAGCAAAAATTCAAATGGAGGTAACGTGGAGGATGAGGAAAACATGAGGGAGAGTCTAACGACGCATTTTGAAAAAAAATAATAATAAACAAGGCAGCTCAGCTAGTGCGGGGTGTAGAAACTTTAGTGGCCTCTTACAGCACTCCCAATAGTTTATCTATTTTATTTTTTAAAATATATTATTAAAACTTATTTTTTCTATTTTACATATTAATTTTTACAATATACCATATATCAGTTTATCTATTTTTTCTTCGTATCATTTAAATGTTATATTATTTAATAGTTTGTTTGAGAAAAGGTACAAAGAGAGAGAGACTATTGTAGAAAACAAAGTACATAAAAAGAGAAAAAATCAATAAAATATTTTTACATCTATGTACAGTTCATGCTACATTTAGCTGAACACTGTACTAAAATGGAAAATACATTTCCAAATACATGATCCGTTGGACGCAATTTTAAGTTACTTTTATCTAAATTTTACATAAAAATGGATTTTACAAAATCCATTGGGAGTGCTCTTAGAGTAGAATTACTCTTAAATTTATTCTAGAACAAATCTTTACCGACTCTAAACTTGACTTGCAATTTCATAAGTAACCCACTATGGACTCTGTTTGGATTTAAAAAGTGTTTTATCTCATCTTATCTTATTGTCATAATTTTTTCAAATTCTCACACAAAATATAATAAATAATTCAACTTTTTCAAATTTTAAAATAATAATAATATTAAAAAATAATATTCTAACAAAATTTTATTTTACTTTCATCTTTTGTCTAAAATCATCTTATCTCATCCATGAATCCAAAGTAGCTCATATCTTTACAACAATGGCAACTCCGAAACTCTGGTTTTCTATAGTTTAACAAGTGTTGGCTCGATCGTAACAATGATAGATCCAAAACCTATTCTAGCCAATGAAAATGTCCACATCAATGGACTCAATGACATCAACCTAAGAACAAACTGATCAAAAGATCTTCTACAAAGTAATGATCTGTATATGGGGAGAAAACTGTTTGGCTTTTAGGCTCAGTATTTTTCTCTCATAGGGAACAAATATTTGATCTTTAAAAATGTAACCATGTTCCTTAAAAAAAAAAAAAACTCGTGCATCCTTATGCTTGAGTAGATAGGGTTAAGATTGGGTCAAATTTGGATCACAGAAGCATAATCCTACACAAACTCTGTTGTGTTCACTAATTGATGGGTCGTGACCTAGTAATTTCAAAGTCTTTGTGAAACGTAAAGTTGTAGAGCTTTGAGTCAGCTTTTCAATGCCACCAATATCACCTTCATTCAATGTAGGACTCAAAAGTTATGATTGTTTTATTTTGATTGTCTATCTCACTAAGATGATGCTTAGAGAATGAGATGAAATGAGAATTTTGTTAATAGTAATAAAATGGTTTGTAAATAGGAGTAAGATAGTTTGAATTAAATATTTATTAGGTTTTGAAAAATAAGAGAGAAAAATGTTGAATAAAAAATGTTATAAAGTTACATATTGTTATAATATAACCCTCGTCTATTTTGTGGAACTTTAACAAATAGTTTTAGAAAATAAGATGGAGATTACTGAACTTTTTTTAAAAAATTTATTTCCTACCCACGATATAAAAGATTCTATAGTTAAAATTAAAACCTACTTTGAAAACTTAAAAGAGAGTTTGCAGCGATATTCATTAAATTAAGTTACAAAATCTAATTTTATACATTACATAAAATGTGCCTAAGCTTCTATCACCTTTTCCTTGAGCCATATCTATCCTGACGTTTTGTTCTCATTTAATTCCTCAGAGTGGCATATATAAAAATAAAATAAGTCTAATACTCAGTAAGCATTACTTCATACTGTAAAAATATATTAACATAGATTTTTATTCATGCATCTATCATTCTTCTACATACTTTACATAAAACATTTTCTTTCTTTAAGAACATTACAAGGTGGGATTTTTCTTTAAAAATACATTCATCCCTCATAAAACATTTCCAACACATTATACATCCCTTCATAAAAAGCTAAACGATTTCACAACATTCAAATTAATTGTTTCCATTTTCCATTGGCCGGTACACATTATTACGTTTCGTGTGTTAGGGTTAGTGGTCTTTTGGACCTGACTCCGCTTGTGGGCCCTGAGTTTGGAATCTATTTCAGTTAGGAGGTAGCACTAGGTGTACTACCAATACTACTTACCTGACAATACAATTTACTCAATCGATTGGTACCATCATTCATTCAATAATGGCCATTACGTAATTTCATACATTAAAACAATCATTTTAGTTCCTTCATTCATTTCAGTTCCTTTCCTTTATTTCCATTCAGTCCTTTCATTTTCATTTATCAATCCATTCATTTCATAAACATTATTTAAACATCATCATTTAGAAATTGTTTCATAGCATCGAGCAAAAACATCATCATTTAAACATCATTTCATAACCTTGATTGTAAACGTCATCACTTTATTTCATGGAACATAAAGACAATAACTACTACATATAACATCAATTAGCATGCATACAACTATTCTTGAGGTGCATTAAAAGGGACTCCCAAGTAATGCCTTTACATGCATATACCTCGGAACATTTATACTTTATAGTATATTTTAATAAAACATTGTTCAGATCAAGCACTTAGCACTAGGCCAAAAGCAATCGCTCTTAGCAGAGGTACAACTTTATTTCCTTATAAATTTTGGCAATGCAAAGCCCCACATCTATACGTGCTGCGGGCGGGGTATGAGGGGCCTCGCAGTGCACACAAGTTAAACCGGCGGGTTGGGCTATCAAGCACTGATAAACTCCCATAAGTCTAGCGAGTCCTAAGGGAGATCGCTGGATCCTATAATCCAACAATCTCCCCCCAGCGACACTTGGGGGACTCAAACCCGCGACGTCTCTCTAATACCAATTGCTTTTGGTCTAGTGGTAAGCAATAGTAAATATAAATAGTACGGATAAAATAGAAGCAATCTCAGTAATTTAACCAGGTTCAATCCCACTACCTACATCCTCACCTCAAGTTATCCCTTGAAAATTCCTAAATTCAATATTCAATCTCTTTCAGGTGGAGATAGAAATATATTACACCTTTGAGCAGTATCGCTACAAAGAATCTGTGTTATAGAACACCCTCAATTTATAGTGGGTAGTTATCATATAATACTCCTTAATAAGTAAAATAAGAACAATACAACGTAAAATATATCACTCTCAAAATAAATAAGGGTTAAGGCTCAATACTTAGAGAAGAGAGATTGAAAGCTTTGAATGAATGTTGTAAAACTTGCAATTAATGTGTATATGCTCTTGTTGTGAATTTGAAGATCTCAATTGAATTATTTATATGCATATGAGACTTCATTTTCAAATTTTAAAAAATTCATATGTCAAAAAGGTAGATGATTTCAAATAAAAGTTTCTCCTTTTTGCAATTGTCAAAGACAACATCATTCATTTTTCAAAATTTTCAAACCTAATATTTTACTTTTCACATATGACAAAATGAGTATTATTTACTTTTTCAAATTTTCAAACAAAATTAACTACATTTTACATATGTCAAAAAGAGCATCAATCACTTTTCAAAATTTTCAAACCTAATCTTTTACTACTCGCATATGATATAATGAGCATTATTTACTTTTCAAATAAAATCATCTACCTTTTGTATATGTCAAAAAGTGCATCAATTATTTTTAAAATTTTTTAAGCAAAACATGCACATGCGAAAGATGACAATAAATTATTTTTCAAATTTTCAAAATTTAAATTTTTAATCATGTTGTGCAAATGTAACAGATGATAATCAATCATCTTTCAAAAGTTCAAAACTCTCAAATTTTTAATTTTCAAATGTATCATGCACATGTGGAAAATGTAATTTGATACTTTATGAGAAAAGATTAATTTTGAGCTTTATTCCAATTTTAAATTTTTTCAAGAGATTTGCAAAATTACTCTAAGAGCTTTATTTGTGAATTTGTTCCTTTTCTTACTCATGCTTAGTTCGTTGATGTGTTTGTCTCTATTGTATAGACAACTTGAACTTAAGACTCTTTTATGCTTGAATTCATTTGTTATAATCAAAATCCATATGTAGATATATAATTATATGAAACTTAAAACCTTGGATTAAAAAATCTCCCAATTTTTTATGATGACAAATGCTTAGTAAAACTCTTAGACAGGTAACAATACTTAAGCTCCCACAGAAAATGTGCGTTAGTTTTTTCAAGCAATAAATAAACATAATTTTAAGCATATATAACAAGCTTATCAATTCAAAGAATGTTTTAAAAAAAAAAAAAAAAAAAAAAGGCATTGGAAAGAACATGTTAATCTTCTAGTATAAAAATTTTCCCCCTTTTTATTATCATTAAAAAGGAACTGCAATTAGTAATGGATTGATAAAAATGATGCATTAATAGAAATTGTAGATAGCTAAATAATTGGAGCCGACTGGGTCCTAAGAAGTGTTGCAACTTAATGTCGAAGGAGATTTAAATTACCCAATGTTGTTGACAAAAGAGATTTTACAGAGATTTGAAAGTTCAGGATTTCTATTTTAAAAGGGCCATTTTTACCCATCAGACTCACGAAAAAAAATTCTCACATTGCTCTTTTACCCAGTTTCAGTTTATCCATAATAATTAAGGGTGAACAATTAAACTATCCACCCGGCCCGACTTGAAAATTTCAACCCGACTCGAAACAAAACGGTCTGGAAGCGGTTAATTTCATTGCCTCCTGTTTTCAAATGGTCTGGGTCGAGTAATTACCCGTTAATAGATTCTATGCAGAGTTGTTTTTGAGAATCAGTGGTGATCGCTGCAAATACACCAAGTAATCCGTTGAAGACGTCCTTCACGTTCTAGTGGCCGGATAGGATTCTCTTGCCAAAGAGAGTGGTGAGAGCCTTGGTGTAACCGGCCAGGGTCATGGTCCTAGTAGTGTAGCCAATGGCTCTCCATTGCCCATAGTAGCTCTCGGAACTATAACGACTGAGTATCTTGTTGAAGGAGTAGGGGTTGAACCCGTACCAACCAAACCAGAGGAGAAAAGTACCGAGGATGACGAGGGAGGCGCTATGGCCACAGAGAGGGGACGGACCGGCTAGAGTGGTTGAACTAGCCGATTTTAGGGCCTTCAATTAGGGCACCCCAGAGACCGACAACACCTCTGACCAATTGGACAACTCCAGAGACAACAAAATTGATGACGCCAATTCCAAACAAAAGGTTTTCTGTGTTGAAAGTGCTGGCCCAGCTGTCGAGGGACCAAAATCCAGTGAGATACGACGGGGTAAACAAAACCAGTGAGGAAGGAGGAGTAGATGGGTTAGAGAAGGGGTTGACGATGGTGCCAAAAAAAAAAAATGGAAGAGATTGGAGAAGAGTTTGCAGGATTTGGCAGGTCTGTGCGGAGGATGATCTCCATTAAAAACACAAAACGGAATAACCAAACCCGACTTTTCGGGTTGGGTAATGGAAGAATCACAGAATGCTTCAGTTCAGAACAAACCCATTTCGAGTCAAGCTGGAACAATCCCTTTTCGGGTCGAGTCGGGTCGGGTCGGGTCAACGTACAACCCTAATAACAATAGTATGGCTAACAACTTCTTCCATTAATGTTCTAGACTTAAATTAGGAACCCTTTACGTCTCAACTACTAATTTTCTCTCCTGAAACCGTCAATACCAATTTTTCTAGTAAGACTGATTCTGAGATTGTTACAAAATCAATAATGCTCAGTGCTCAATATGCTGTCTTTATTACGATCATGTCTAGGAAGTTACTAGCGAGGGTGAGTGACGTTGATCGACTTAACAATCAAATATTTGAGTTGAGTCAAAAGCTAGCTAATAAAGATAGAAAAAATAAAAGGTTAAAGAAAGAAAATAAAGAGTTGAAAAAATTTGTAGACTGGTTTGCTTATGACCTGCAACCACAAATAGAAAAGCAGGAACGAGAGAGAGTTCAAATACAAAATCAACATCAGCAAATAAGACAGAGGTTCAGCATTTACGAAAAAAATAAGGACAACCTGTAGTTAATCTCTCTAGCTTAGCGAAATAGCTTTTGACAATATGCGTCTAGCATATCTTATAATTTTTGACTAAGTAAAATTTAAAAAGATGAAAGCTTATCTTGTTCTCATTTCTATTTCTACAAAATAAAATATCGATATACCTTTGAGCCAACAGGCTTACCGATTTCATCATTATCAAATTTGGTAGATGAACTCATTACCGTTTTAATTTCCATTGTACCATCCATCCCAAAGTTTTTGAATAATTCTTTGATATATTTTGACTGATTAATGAATTTTTCACTTTTTTCATGCTTGATTCACAATCTGAGAAAAAAGCTAAGTTCTCCAATCATGCTCATATCAAATTCTTCCTTCATACTATTAGCAAAAACTTGGCACATATTTTTATTAATAGCACCAAATATTATATCATTCACATAAATTTGAATCAAAAGAATATCATCATTTTCTTGTTTAATAAAACTGGTTGTATCAATTTTTCCTCTTGAAAAAACTTTTTCTATCAAGAAACCATTGAGTTTCTCATATCAAGCTCTAGGAGATTGTTTGAGTTCTTTTATGAGCTTGAAAATATGATTTGGAGAAATATGATTTTCAAAACCTGGAGGTTACTTAATATATAAATTTTCATTTATAAAATCATTTAAAAACATACTTTTAAAAACAAGAAAGATGGAATGCTCGACTTGTAGCCCAACGTTTCAATCAAAAAGAATGAATCAATTATGATGAAACATATGCACCAATCGCAAGATTGAAAACTATTCGAATGCTATTTGCATATCCTTATTATAAATATTTTAAACTTTTTCAAATGGATGTTAAAAGTACTTTCTTAAATAGTTTTATAAATGAAGAGGTATATGTTGAGCAACTTCCAGGTTTTGAAAATCATATTTATCTAAGTCATATTTTCAATCTCACAAAAGTACTATATCAACTCAAACAAGCTCCTAAAACTTGGTATGAGAGACTCAATAGTTTCTTGATTGAAAATGGTTTTTCAAGAGGAAAATCGACACAACCATTTTTATTAAATACAAAATGATGATATTTTTTTTATTCAAATTTATGTGAATAATATACTATTTGATGTTATTAATGAAAATATTTGACAAGTTTTTTTATGAGTATGCAGGAAGAATTTGAAATGAGCATGACAAGAGGACTTAGCTTCTTTCTCAGATTTCAAATCAAGCATGAAAAAAGTGAAAAATTCATTAATCAGTCAAAATATATCAAAGAATTACTCAAAAACTTCGGGATGGATGATACGAAGGAAATTGAAATGGTAATGAGCTCATCCCCAAACTTGATAAGGATGAAATTGGTAAACCAGTTGACTCAAAGGTATATCGAGATATGATTGGTAATCTATTATATTTGACAGGCAGTAGACCGGATGTTTTTTTTCAGTGTATGCTTATGTGCACGTTTTCAATCATCTCCAAAAGAATCTCATTTGACTGCAGTTAAGAACATTCTTAAATATCTTGTTGGTACAATTGACATAGGATTATAGTATCCTAAGCACACATCTATCAATCTAATCAACTGTTTAGATGCAGATTATGTTGGTTGCAAATTTGATTGAAAAAACACTAGTGGAATATATCATTTCTTAAGTCATGCACTTGTTTCATGGTTTAGCAAAAAGTAAAATTCTATAGCACTATCTACTGCTGAGGTAGAATATGTTGCTACAAATAGTTGTTATGCTCAAATTCTTTATATGAAACAACAACTTGAGGATTTTAAACTCATGTATAATCACATTCCAATCAAATGTGATAATACAAGTGCTATAAATTTTTCAAAGAACCCAATACAACATTCTAGATCTAAGAATATTGAGATTAGTTATCATTTTCTTCGAAATCATGTGCGGAAAGGTGATATTGTACAAGAGATTACAATAACACACGGTTAGTTAGCAGATATTTTCACAAAACCTCTACTAGAAAATAGACTATGCATGATTAGAAGAGAAATATGAATGATGCTATGAACATATATTAAATATTTTTATTTTATCATCTCAAATGAATTCCAAAAACTTAAGACTTTGAACCTCATTTTTCAAGCACTCTTGCTCTTTATATATCAACGTGTTATCCTTATCTAAAGGATTAGACAGTCGAAATGAAGAGATGAATAAGGATTTTAAAGATTTTAAATCCTTATTCTCCTGCTTTAAGTCTACTTTTTTTTTTGTTAGACTTGTGACCAAGTCTTTGAAGTACATAAATCTTCTCGTTAAACTTTTCAACCTCTTGAGTTTTGGACTGCTATCGCTGAAAAACGTGACAATGGACTATAAGTATCTAGTACTGAGACTCACAAGTTCATAAATGGTGCCATCACCTAACTTATTAATCAGATCACTTTCATCTTATATCATGGCACCTATGACAGATGCAAAAACAACTAGTGGCTGAGGTGTAGAATACCTCATATAGTGATCAAGAGGATTGTTGGAAGGAGATTGTTAAGCCATTGCAAAAAAAAAAAAAAAAAAGGCTTAAAAAGTGAGAATGCAAATGGATTACAAAGAGTAAAGAAGATTTAATCCGAATTAGATGAAACTCAAGAATGCTTTTATATAGATAAAAATGAGAACATAACAAGCTATTATTTCTTCAAATCTTACTTAATTAAAAATTACAAGATTTGATGGACGTATATTGTCAAAAGCTATTTTTTTAAGCCAGCGAGATTAACTGCATGATGTCCCTAGTTTTTTTTTTATAAATGTGGAACCTCTGTTGTTATCTACTGATGTTGACTTTATATTTGAATTCTCTTTCATTCCCGCTCCTTTATTTATAATTGCAGGTCATGAGCATACAAGTCCGCAAAATTTTCAATTCTTTGTTTTTTTTCTTTTAACATTTTATTCTTTTTATCTTTATTAGCAAGCTCTTGACGCAACTTAGATATTTGATTGTTAAGCCGATCAACCTCACTCACACTCGCCAGTAACCTCTGAGACATGGTTGTAACAGAAGCAGCATATTGAGCACTGAGTATTCTTGATTCTGCAACAACCTCATATCAGTTCTATCAAAAAAATAGATCTCTGCTCCTTTCATGGTGTTGACGACATCAAGAGAGAAAATTGGTAGTTGATACGTAAAGAGTTCCTGATTCAAATATGGAACATTAATGGAAGAAAATTGTTCAGCCATACTATCGTTATAGATAAATAGAAACTAGGTTAATGAGTAATGTGAGAATTTTTTTTGTGATTATCCAAGGGATGAAAGTGGTCATTTTTAAATATAAACTCAGAGCTTTCAAATCTCTACAAAATCTTGTTTGTCAACAACATTAGGTGATTTAAATCTCCTTCCGCAGTAAGTTGGTGGAGCTAGGCCTTAAGGCTCGCAACACTTGTCGAGACCCAGGCGGTTCCAATTATTTAGTTCTCTACAGTTTCTATTAACGGACCATTTTCATCAGTCCATTGCTTACTGCAGTTCTTTTTTAATGATACCAAAAGGGGGAGAAGTTCTAGACATGACGTTGGGCCGGCTCTCCTCTGTGGGGGAGGCTAGGACATCGAGGGGCTGAACCCACCTGTTGACCCTTACAGAGAGGTAGTCTGTTTGGGTAGTTTGTGACTATACCTACTTCCGTCTGTTGACATCACAGGGAAGGTAAGTGAGGGTAGGCTGGTGCTGCTTTCACTTTTCGTTGTAGCGAAGGTCAGGCTAAGTTATTGGGTGGCCGAATGACCTGACCTGCTCTCTCCTGCAGGAAGGATAAGATGGCCTTTGGCTCATCTCACCCTTTGAAGCCCCGTGAGGAGGTAAGTACTGGGCAGTTTAAGACTGGACCCACTCCCACTTGTTGATGCTCACAAGGAAGATAAGTTGTCGGATAGTTGAGAGCTGACCCGCACTCCTCCGTTGGGAGGATAGAGCAGCACTTAGGCATGACCTACCCCCTTGGTGTCCCATAGGGAGGTAGGTTGTCATTGATGGTTCCATTGGTGGAGACATATATTAGCGCAGATTAACGCTGGTGGAGACATTAATCTTACACATTGAATTTCTGGAAAATTCACTTTTTTCATTAATGAATTTTATACAAAAAGCAAAAATGAAATTTACAAATTTAATGGGCCCTCGGGGGGACCGACTTGCTTCCTGCTTTTTTTGCTCTTTTCATATGCGCCCTCATTTCCTCTTTTAGCCCAACAAGTTGAGTCACTAACAAAAGCTAGCCACGGCTTCAAGTGAGGCCCATACCTACTACTGCTCCTTGGTCTTCTCCTCCAAGGATTTACCTTCTTAATGGGCTGGGGGCGCACTACATACACCCTGCTAGCTCTTGGTTTCAGCTCTTGCACAAAGTATTCTCGTACCAGGACCTATTCTCCTCGGATTTCTCCTACTCCCTGAGAGGTCGTGGACTTCAGTTTTAGATGGTATATAAAGGTGATTGCCTTCAAGTTGTTGAGGGTCGGTCGACCAATTATGACATTATTAGATGAGTGGGCCTTTACAACCAGGAATTCAATTATGACAAAGGCCATGTAGGGAGCGCTGCCCACCAAAACAGATAGAGTGATGGTCTCGGTTGGCTGAACTATCTCCCCAAAGAAACCTTGAGTGGCATTAGAGCCAGGTCACGTTTATTCTCATGTGAGTGAATGCTTCCCAAAATAGGATGTCTATCGAGCTGTCATTGTTGATGAGAATCCTCCTTATGGTGAAGTTGGCGACTAGCATGGTCACCACTAAGGCATTGTTATGCGGGTAAATGACCCCTTCCTCATCACCTTCCCCAAAAGGAGATTATGGGGCAGGTTTGCTCCTCCTATACTTGGTCAGGTGGTATGTGGTCGAGTACACCTCTCAGTATCAGGCCTCCCTGGCATGTGCCTTTCTCCTGGATGAGATCTCTCCTCCACTGGCGAATCCCCCTATTATGGTTCTGATCTCCCCCAGCGGTGGTCTTCCTTGGCTCAGCGATTGAGGGGACCACTTTGAAGCCTTTGCTTTGTTTCTCTTTGTCGTGGGCTTTTTACCCTTCTCGGCCTAACACCCCTGTCGGTGCTTCTCTGCCAAGACCACCTCCGCCACACTTGCTTTGGTTGGCGAGTGTGGGGGGGGGGTATCTTGGTGCTAGCCAATCTGACCAATCCCTTCCTCCCCTTAAGGAGTGGCAGCCCTCTGTGTTGTGGGTGGTGGACTAGTAATAGGTGCAGTAATGGCTAGTAGGCTAATCGTCTTCTTGAGCGGGCTAGTGCTTGTTCTTTTGGATGGCATGCATCGGCTGGTCTAGTCGAAATCCCAAGCCTTTCGAGAGGGGCTCCTCCCTTCTTACATTAGTCTCCTTTCTACCTTCTCGCTGGCTTGGCCCCTAGTTGAGGCCTTCACCTTCTTGTCTGCTTGTTTCAGTTCTTTCTTCCTCAGCTCGGTCAGAGCGTAGAGTGTGTTCTCTGCATTGATGAAGTTGTTAGCCTAGTCCATGAACTCCCACATTGTGGTGGGGGTTCCCCTAGCCAGCTTTTCCATGAACTGGGATCGTGGCCATTCTCCCCTAGAAGCACTGTCAAGGTGATCTTTTCATCTTGATCATCCCTTGTCATTCGCTCCTTGTTGAACCTGGTTAGGTATGCTTCAAACTCTCATCCTCCCCTTGTTTGATGGTGAGGAGGTATGTCATGGGGCGTATTCTTCTCTTGCTTCCATAAACTGTATGATGAATAGCCAAACCAGTTCCCTGAAATAGTCTATGAGCCGGGTGTTAGAGAGCCGAACCACATCCTTGTCGATCCCTTCAAAGTTAGCAGAAAGGTTTTGTAGGCCACCTCCTTAGGGAAATCATGCAAGGTCATGTGTGCCTTGAAGCTTTCGAAGTGCTTGAGTGGGTCCCAAGTCCCTTCATACATTTCCATGAGGGGGATCCGAAACTTCGGTGGTAAGTAGCTGGTCCATCAACAATGAGGTGCTCGCCAAGGAATGAGTTGCCCATCTTCCTGGCCAGCTTCTCATATTTTCCCTTAAGATTGTGCAGCTCGTTCTGCATATTCCTCCTCTCCTCGTCTGTGTTGCCTTCTCCTCTAGAGTTTCTGGACCTGACATGTTTGTTGTTGCTTGGTTCCGTGTTGTGCCCTGGTTTGTAGGCAGTTTCCTTGAGGGACTTGTTCTGCTCTCAAAGGACACTTACTTTAGTGGTCAGTTTCTTGTTGCTCTATCACTGCTAATCTAGTTTCTGCTCTATCACTACTAATCTAGTTTCCATATTTGTTGATATTGCTTCCTCCTGCTCTCGAGCTGTCTGAGAACGAATTCTCATAGGCATACAAAGGACACGTAAAGTTTATAGAGATCCCACAGACAGTTCCACTGTTAATGTCGTGTTTCGCACGCATTTGGACCAAACTCTCAGCAACTCGGGTCTTTTATCTTAGGCCTGCGAGTATAAAGAAAATACCATGAGACGAGGGCTGTGGTGGTGGCTAGGGAGTCTTCTGTGCCAAAGTCAGTATCGCCTTAGAGCAGAGCAGAGCAAAGTGTAAAAAAGTAGAGAATTCAGAGTATCTAGAGAGCATTTTTGATACTTAGAAATTGCCTTTTATACCTGATCCTTAGGACCAGACTCCCATGCTAGGTGTCAGGGGGAGGTTTTCCCTCCGCAGCTTCTTCCACCATACTCATTTAATGTGGCGTGACCCTTTGAGAGTACATTTAATACCTCATGGCTCTCTACCTTGTTCTACTGAGGCATGCACATCGCCAGGCTCTTCTTTCCCCTCTCGCCAGATGATCAAAGGCTCACCTTAATCCAGGCTCACCTGTCTGCTCAAGGTTATCTTGGATTCAATTCCATCGAGGTGACGAGCTCCTCCCTCATTTGTGCTAGACTGGACTTCCTGCACTGCCAAGACAATAAACTGACTTCTGCTCTAAGGTCAGGAATCCTTTAACCAGGCCGAGAACCTTTTAATTAGATTGGTGGATTGCTTGGTCAACCTGGATCTCATGAAATTGGGCTCAAATTCTGCACCTTTGACCGGGGAAAAAAAGCCCCTAATACTTCATATAAATGCATTTATTATGATTACATTTATAAATAAGCCGTTTGAGTTGGTGGCTGAGCTTTCAATGCCAATGTGTTCAGAAATTCCCCGGAAACAATTCATAGAACATGAAGATCTTGATACTGCTTCTAAATGAATGGTTAAATGCATTCCCATAATAAATGGCTTCAGATAGGGTTGGATGGAAAATGAAAGAAAGATACAATTTTTGAAAGATACCATTTTTGGAAGCTAGTGATTTGAATGGAGGATGATGCCAGTGTATTTGTTTTGCATACCAGTTGATTTTTGTCTCTAGTTTTTACAGAATCTTACAAATTTCTTGGTTGAACATCCCCTTCTCCTCAATTTCAGGTTCCTAGTCGGGTAATCTCCAAAACTTCTTGGGTTTGTGCTTTGATATTCCATTCACCCAAAATTTTAACCCGAAACCGAACCATTTCATAGAAGCAGTTAAACATGTCGCATTAACTAACGAACAGAGCAGCCCCTGCTTCTGAAGGAATTCGGTTGTTGGCACTACCAAGAAAAAGAGGAAAACCGATTGAGACATCTAGAAGAGATTTATACCAAAAAAATAAAAAAATAGAAAAATGAAAAGAAAAGGCTGTTGGATATCAATATCATAGTATATATCACATTCTTCATTGGAAAGAACCACTCTTACCACAAACCGTAAGGACAATGACTGGAAATCCTACAAATGATACAAGACAAAATCCACTTGCAAGCAAAGACAGAACACACGAAAGACAAAATACTCGATTATTCTCATAATCCAAGTATATGGGCAAACTCCATCGAATCACCCAAGACCCATCACCAACCACTGCGCTTATGCAAGCTTAACCTCAATTTTCTTTGGCTTCTTGGGCTCTGGAGGCGGAAGTTTCTCCACAGTCACAGTCAACACGCCATCATGGCAAACAGCAGAGATAGCATCTGTGTTGGCATTCTCAGGCAGTACAAATTTCCTCATGAACTTGCCCACCCTCCTCTCCATCCTCACATACTTGGCTCCCTCTTTCTCCTCCTCCCGTTTTCTCTTGCCGCTTATCACGAGCATATTGTCGTCCTCTATCTGGACCTTGATATCCCCGGACTTGAGCCCGGGCATGTCGATGATAAAGACGTAGGAGCTTGGGTACTCCTTGACATCAGCGGGTGTGGCAGCCATGGCCTTGGCGTCGCGCATGTAGGTGCGTGTAGGAGCGTTGAAGGACGACTTGTCGGTGTCATCGGCCAGGTCCATCATCTGCTGTAGGGTGGAGAATGGTGGAGAATCCACACCCATAATTCTGTTGAGCTATGCTAAATACAAGTAGATTTTGTGTACTATTCACGTACCAATCATTTTTTTTATATAAAAAAAATTTTAAGAGAAGAAGAAAATTTTATATTTCTTAAAAATTATTTCTGCATTCAATTCACATTGTTTCATTAAATATATATCTTACAAATATATATCGATATGCGAATTGATGCGCAAAATATGCTTGGAAGAAGAATTTTCCAATTCTGTAATCCATTTCTCTCTTCTAAGTTGGCTGGTTTCGTCAATGACAAACGAAATGCTAGACAAGCGGATAATTTTTGAAATTGATCGATCGAACTTCTCTGAGAACAAAGGTCAAGTGCTTCCGGTGATTTATAGTGTTGGGGGCGATGGAGAGAAGGGGAAAGTTCTAGAGGGACATGGGAGAGATTGGAAGGCTCCAGAAGGTCCCATCGTATGAAGTCACGATGCAATTCCAGAATGACGTGGAAAGTATTATTTTTTTTTCGAATTCTTTCTTTCTTTTGCAGGATTTAGAAATGTATTAAGTAATTTTTATACAGTATAATTTATTATTTTTATTTTTATATTTAAAAGAATAAAAATAATAATAAAAGAATAAAAACAATAAATTATATATTTATTAAATAAAATGTATAATGTAAGACTTTCATTTAAAATCTTTCTTTAAAATATACTGTATATTAATGCTGCTCAAGATCTCATGTGGAGTTATTCAATCATAAGTTAAAAAGTTATTTTATATTTATATTTTTAATAAAATTATATTAATTTGAAATAATTTTTAATAACTTGACATAATTATATTGATTAATTGAAAATAAATGGCAGTAGTGTAAGATTAATATTTACTTTGCCTAAAAAATTAAAATAAAAATTTACTTTGATCCCACATTAAAGAACTATTTGAAAGGATAATTATAAAAATAATTATACACAGTATTTTTCTTTCAGGTTAAGTATCAATCTTGTCCATATTTCCAACCACTGGGGGATCTAGACATTGATCTTTGGGGGGACAAATTATTATTAAAATATGAAAAATTGTTGTATATTTTTTTTAATGATGTATGTTGAAATATATAATGCAAAAAAAATAAATAAATAATAATAATAACCATAAACATAATTTGAAGTATAAAAAATATTGCAAGGATATCTATCAATTAGAAATTGAAAAATTTTGTATTTGGGAACTGCCAGAACCCAATCCAGAAACACACCGTTTCATTAATTATGAAAATGGTGTCGTTCCATTAAGTGGCCCCTTCACACCTCAGAACTCTCCTATACTTCCTGATGAACCACATCGTCCCCTACCCTCTTATCTTTCTTGTTGAAATATATCGTACCCTTCAAATCGAGGTCGTCATTGCCTTTGTCAGCGCAAGACCCCGTCCCCTTCCTCAGCTCAAAGCTGCCTTTCCCATCTTCACATATCACTCCCTTTGTACTTTCACACCCTTTTCCATTCAATAGCCACTCTTAAGTCACTCTTCTTCACTGTCATTCCTTTGAGAATTCATGGCCACCATATCCCACCACCAATTGTTACAAAAGCCAAATAAGGAAGGAGACATACAAGGCAACTATGACTAGAATATATTGCATTACGTAATCTTGTCTTGTAAGGAAGTCTATCAATTAGTCATATATTCCATATATTTGATTGTTTGAATAAGGGAATATATTATAAGAATTTACGTTTTCCACCAATAAGATCATTCAAAAAATTATTCCCAACTTTGGTTGTCTACAGTGGCAGGTAGTTCCTCTCAAACCCACAATTTGAATTCTGACGAATCCACCATAGGGAAGGCACGTAAGAATGATCCAACGACATTTCCCTTAGACCCACGAGTTTTGCTACAGATCATCCACTGTTCACGGCTGATCTATAGCACACCTTACGTGTCATGTTTTTTTTTTTTTCTTCATCTCTTAGCTCATCCATCTCTCAACACCCCCTCCCCCTACCCGATCCATCTCTCATATCACCCAACCCAGCACGGCCGTGAGCCACCTGCAGTACCACTAACCACCACCATCGCTACCCCTTCATGCCGGCCACCGCCAGCCACCTTCAAACCTCCACGGAAAACCCACGTGCAGCCCCCTCTCTCAGCTTGAAATGGGTTCTACTACATGGTATGCCGCTACTATTGCCGCCATTGTCAGCCTCTGCCGCTGCTAGTGCTACCGTTGTCAGCCTTCAGCCCCACCATCGAGCCCTTCACCTCCCCCTAGCCACTGTCGATCTTCCATAGTACAGTAGCCTTCTCCATCTCTTTCCCGAAATGGGTTTCACCCATACACAGGTTTTTCATCTTAGCCGATCGTATACTGCCACCCATGACTTCCAGCCACCACCTCGAGACTCCACTGGCCACCATCGACCTACCCCAGCCACCCCTAGCCTCGATTTCCCCTACCCACAACCTCACTCTCCCATGGGTTTCCCCATCCATTTGGAAGACACCATTGACGCCGGGTGGGGGTGCCAGGTGGGGAAGAGGGTGGGGGAGAGGATGCCGGCGGGGTGAAGGTGGGGGAGATGATGTGTGGGTGGGGGTTGGGGGGGTGGGGTGCAAACGGAACGAGGGGGGAGGCGGGGGAGAGTGAAATCTGAGAGAGGGAAGTACATTTATTGTAAGGACAAATTAGTCATTTTATTTATGTGTGGATTGGATGATGCGGAATAGTGGCTGCTCCCAAAATTTATTCTAGACCCACAGGTAACTCGCTCAGTCTCAAGAGCCCATAACACCAACATTATCCAGAAGATTGTTCCTTCTGTCAGTTTTTGAAATCTGGGATGCTTTGACCGGCGCTAACAATGCACGTGAAGCCAGTGTTGCCATTTGACGAGGAATGCTACTTTTTCGGCAAGTATATATTATGCTTCTTAATCATATATAACAGATACTAGTTCTGACTTTTTTTGTTGTACATGACTTTATAAACATTTTTTATCTGTGTAATTTGGACATTTTTTTTTTCCACAAGGGTGATGTTCAGGGTTCTTTAGTGGAATTCGATAAGGCGATAGAGTTGGATCATCATCAAAAGGCATGTAGGTTATATGGATACTTGATAGCCCATCCTTGTAATGTGAATATATTACTTTTTGAATTGGATTATATGAAGTCGGTGGTGTTTTTTGTTGGATCTTTAGCAAAGGGGGCTCTCATTATACTATCTTGATAGGTAAAATAAATAATAGTTCTTTTCTCGTTCCCTTTCTTTTGCTTTTGGGAAAGTTCGGCAAAGTAAAGACAAGCAATGTTTTGAACTTTAAAACTCCTGATATTTAGAGCAAGCACAAAAGTCTACTCAATTTGTTGTAATCTATTTATTTATTTATTTTCCCACGATGATAAACAAGATAAATCTCAGAGCTCAAAATGTTGTGAAGAGACTAAAGTAGGTCGACCACGGGAACATAGGAATGGATTGAAGAGAAAAATAAGAGACTCCTTAGAAGATGGGAACACAGGATGCAGGCGGTGGTGGAGATAGAAAAATACTGCAACTCCGTCAAACATATTGAAAAGGAGAGTTTTTTATTTATTTTTTTCCAAATTTTAGTTTTTCATAGGGAATCTTATCAGTCTTATGTTTCTCTTTGATAGAAGATTAATTTGATAGGCAGTATGGTCATTCACTCGAGAATCACGTGCGCACATAGACTACAAAGGGAGTCCCGAACTGGAGTACCCATTCGGGATTGTACATATCAGGATCTTGATGAGGTACAATAATTAAATATAAGAGTTTCTATTTTAAATGAAAACATTTAATACATTTATCTTTAATTAGATTGAAAAATGTATTGAACGTATACAAAAAAAAAAAAATAAAAAAGTTAAAAAAGATAAGGTATAAGTGTTAAGATAAGTCACAGCACCACTTATCTCTTCCAACAGACTAGAGAATGAGTCCAAATAACCCATCAAATAACCCTTGCATCACCTCTTATTCCTTTGCTACAAAGGACTCCTCTATGAACATTGAGGAGTTCCAATCTAAACTTCTTAGTTATGAACAATTACTCAAGAGTCAGGCACCTATTGCAAAAACAGATTCTTTTGCCCTTTATTCTAAAAAATGCTCAAGATAGAACTGCAAGCCAAAGCATGGTTTTCAAGAACCATCAAAGTACCCTATTGGGAAGAACTCAAACCAAAAGAAAGGTTATACTCCTTCTGGACACCAGACACAAGGTAAGAACTCTTCAGATCAATTTAATTCTAACAAAGCTCCTTGTCAAATCTATGGTAAAAGTAACCATCAGGCATTAGATTGCTTTCATCGAATGGACTTTGCCTACCAAGGAAACCATCCCCCAAATGAACTTACAGCCATGGTATCCTAGTCCAATGCATTTTATGGTGATGATGAGTGGCTAGCTGACAGTGGGGCTACAAACCATTTCATAGTAGACTTGAACAATCTGACATTACAGCAACCATGCTAGGTTACAAATACTGTCACTGTTGTTGGGAATGATAATGGTCTTCGCATATCACACATAAGCTCATCTTCATTTAGAACACCTAACTCGATTGTTCACTTAAAAAATATTCTGCATTGCCCAAATGCATCAAACAATCTACTCTCTGTACAAAGATTCTGTCATGACAATAATTACTCGTTCAAATTTACTGACAGTTATTTCTTAATCAAGGACAACCTTACAGGGGTGATCCTCCTACAGGAACGAAGTGAAGGTGGCTTACATTTAGTGTAATTAGGAAACGTAGTCAAGAATAAGAAAGAATTTGTGGCTTTGGTTGGGGTCAAGACTACTATAGACATCTAGCACAAGAGACTTGGACACCCTCACACTCAGGTTCTGCGTCGGGTTCTCGAGAATAATCACCTTCCATTGTGCTCTAGCAAGTCTATATCAAGTCTATGTATGCCTTGTCAATTAGGAAAGAGTAAACAGCTCCCCTTTTCAGAGTCTACTTGAGTGTCTTCTAATCCCTTAGAATTAATCCACAGTGATGTACGGACATCCCCATTTCCTTCAATAAATGGATGTAACTATTATTTGATTTTTATTAATGATTTTTCAAGATATTCATGGCTCTTTCCTCTTTAAGCAAAAATATGATTTATTTAAGTGCTTTGTAAAGTTCAAATGCATCATTGAAAATCTACTATCCCATTAGATCAAACAATTTCAAACTAATGGAGATGGTGAGTACACATCTTAGGTTTTTACTAAATATCTCAATGACAATGGGATTGTAGAGAGGAAACATAGGCACATTATTGAAATAGGGCTCACTTTACTAGCTCAATCCTCTCTTCCATCTAAGTACTGGGTAGAGGCATTTCATACTGCTATGTACTCCATAAACAGACTACCATCTTCCTCTAAATCTGAACCAAACTACCCCTTCGTGAAAACCTTTGGGTGTGCCTATTATCTTTTGCTTAGACCTTACAACAAGCATAAGCTAGAGTTTCGGAGTAAGCAATGTGTGTTTCTCGGGTTTGGCTCCAAAAAAAGGGTACAAATGTCTTGACTAGTAATAAATAAATTCTATGTGTCAAGACATGTAGTCTTGAATGAATAGTTGTTTCCTGCGCAGGTAAAGTCTACATGACTCACTCGAAAATGAGTAGCATAAAGGTTATCCCAAGTGTAGGAGGATGTCATGTAATAATAAAGAATAAAATTTTTAAATCGTCTCCTCGGAGAAAATTGTTTAAATTCAAACTCGTATAAAATGGTGAAAACTTTCACAAATAAAAGTGGTGGTATGTACAATAAATGGAAGAGTGCAACAGAAATAAATAAAAAAACACTAGTCATAGACTAGATTCATATTTTTTTATTTTTGAGTGTCGAAATTAAATATAAAAGACTAACAAATTAAAATTAACAATTCAGGACTCGACTACACTAAAAAATTTTAATTAATATGAAAATTAAATAATAAAACTGAATATATTTAAGTCCTAAGGGATAGTGATAACCAAGTTATTGCCACTATGAGGCTAAGGAAACAGGTTCTTCCTGACCCTCTTCTAGCAGAAGCATATGATGCCTTACAAGCAGCTAAATTTGACCTAGACCTTGGGTTGCAACAAGTCATCATTGAAGGAGATTCTTTGCAAGTCACAAAAGCTCTACAAGAGGGAAAAGAAGCATGGTGTAGTGCTAGCATGTACATGAATGAAACAAGGTCATGTCTTTCATATTTTGCAAAGTGAGAAGTTTCTCATGTTAGGAGAAATGGTAACATTGTAGCTCACTTATTAGCAAAAGATGCTCTTACTAGTCCAGAGTTAATTGTAACAATGGAGGAAACCCTTCCATTTATATCATCATTTTTATAATGAATTGATAGAAGAGTTTTTCCTTTAAAAAAAAAAAAAATCCATGCGGCCTGGATGGAACTCGGCTACCAAGCCAAATAATGAAATTTTAAAACCTCCTTCATGGGTCCCGCGTGCATGTGTATTCCGAGAGGGCCAATTAAGTCCCAATTGTCCATTTCTTTTAACCACTACATATAAAGATAAATAAAATATATAAAAAAAATAGATATGTTATGCATATGAAGAAAATACTTAATTAAATCATAAGTTCTAAAATTAAACATAAACCATACTATTAATCAATTTAAATCACAATTCAGATTTATTCATCTTAACATTTTTTTATATAAAATCAATAATAATATAATAAAATAAATAAAATATATTGATTTTAAATGTATAGAATATGTAATATTTCAACCCAATCACTACAGCTTCCAAACCTGTAATAGACAAATCACTCCACTTATGTACCACTCTATTACCTTCTCATTTCTATTATATTAACAATCTCAGTGAGACAGTCTCCTAGTCCAGGAGCTCAATACACTCCACACCTGTGTCAACTTCTTTTACAATAATCTCACAACAGCCAACACAAGAACTAGCCATTCCAGCTTCGATACCTGCTATACAATAACCTTACCTCAGCACTGATCTCAATTCTCATCTGATACCATAATCTTCCAAATCACCTCACCTAGTATGCAGACTCTTTCTCCATCACCTATAGTGGTTTCCCAACTAGAGTTTTCACGTGATCAATGACTAGTAACTCTAGGCCCAAAGAATTTCCTGAATATCAACTTTACCACTCAAGTAAGTCCACCAAACATCCTATTAAAGCCTTATTCACAGCAACCCTTCCTCATGAACCAACTACATTCTCATAGGCAATGGCAAACCCTCAATGGTTAGCTGCAATGGAAAGTGGGTTCAGGGCTCTACTAGATAATGCAACATGGACTCTTTGTCCCAGACCTAGAGATCGACATGTCATTAATAGCGAGTGGGTGTATAAACTAAAAACAAAAGCTGATGGCTCTATTGATGATTCAAAACTAGATTAGTAGCTAAAGCCTTTGAACAAAGAGATGGAATCGACTACATCGAGTCCTTTAGTCCAGTGATAAAGCCAGCCACGATTCGGCTACTGCTAGTTATAGCACAACACTTCCATTAGCCCATTAAGCAGCTGGATGTTTCCAATGTTTTCCTCCATGGTGTTCTTTTTGAAGAAGTATTTATGGAGCAACCAAAAAGATTTGTGCATAAGGAGTACCTGAACCATGTATGCAGATTACATAATGCCATTTATGCCCTCAAGTAAGCACCTTGAGCATGGTATAATCGACTCACTCAAACCTTACAAGGTCTCAGCTTCAAAGATTCCCTACTTGACACCTCTCTTTTTATGCTTCATAAAGATGAAAATCCTTTATTTGTGCTTATGTGGATGACATTATTGTAATGGGGACCCATGATTTGAGTATTGAGTGGTTGATTGAGAATCTACAAAAGGAGTTCAAAATGAAAGACCTAGGGAGTTTATCATACTTTCTTGGAGTATATGTACACAGAGACAGAGGGGATGCATCTCAGCCAAGCAAAGAATATTTTTTATCTTCTTGACGGAGTTGACATGCTTGGAACTAAACCTTACTCAGCACCCTGCATGTCTGGTAAGAAACTAAGCAAGTTTGAGGGAGACCCAATTAATGATCCTACAACTTATAGACATATCATGGGTGCTTTACAATATTGCACACGCGCCTTGAGATAGCTATTTCAATTAACCGACTATGTTAGTTTCTACATTGTCCCCCTACAGTTCATATGACAACAACAAAAAGTGTGTTAAAATATCTTAAAGGCACAATGGATTATGGCTTGTGGTTCTCCCCAGGTCCCCTACAGTTAAATGCCTACTGTGATTTTGATTGGGTTGGTGACCCAACTGACAGGAGATCTATAAGTGGATATGGAATTTTTCTAGATAATTGCTTAATCTCTTGGCAAGTCAAAAAACAACCTGTAGTTTCAAGATCCTGAAAAGAAGCAGAGTACCAAGCAATGGCCATATGTACTGCTGAATTATATTTAATACGCATGCTATTCAAAGAACTTAAATGTCCACTAGTAATATCTCCAAAATTATGATGTGATAATAGGGGAACCATTTCACTTGCATCTAATCCTATTTTCCATGCTACAATAAATCATGTGGAAGCAGATTACCATTTGATTATCATTTTAATAGAGAGAAAGTGATGAACAAAGACATTATTCACTATATTGCAACTGTAGATTAATGTATAGACAATTTTACAAAGGGTTTGACTGTTGCTCGATTTCTAGAACTTAGGGACAAACTCATTGTCACTAATCCTCCCATGAATTTGAAAGGGAGTGTTTAGATAAGTCAGTCTTCAACTCTACTTATCTCTTCCAATAGAATAGAGAATGAGTCCAACACGACTGAAGTTAGGTGCTTACCAGGATATAGTTATAGTTGATTTCATCCTATGTACATATGTATGCATATGTTCATCTCCTATATTTTAGAATCTTAGATGTATCAGTTTATTGTTGTAAATCTATAAATACAATACACAAAGACAAGACAATTTATTCCAAGCCATCCATATATTTCATTATTTCTTTCTATAAAAGAGTATGAAGGAGACAGAATAGAGATGGCTTACAAGTTAGTTTAATATTTAATTCCTATCTTTTAAAGATTCTACAGCCAAAATATGAAGCTTTTAAGAAAAAATTTAGGTTTTGATAAGATTTGTGACTATATTATGAATTTCTAATAAAGTCAAATTCTTTCTATTTTTATTTTTTATTTTTACAAATTTCTAGATTTGCGATTGTTTCCGCTTCCTGAAAAGTGTAATCTTTCAAAATAATTGTTAGGACTTGAATTTGTGCGCACGTATGAAGAAGTTCAACAACGGCATGAACCATTGAACAGAGCAGGCCCTGCTGCTGAAGGAATTTAGTTGTTGGCATTACCAAGAAAGAGAGGAAAACCAATAGAAAGATCAAGAGAAAATTTTTTAAAAACAACCGTTGGATATCAATATCATAGTATATAGCACATTCTTCATTGGTAAGAACAGTTTTCTTAACACAAACCGAAGGCACAACGACTGGAAATCCTACAAATGATAAAAGACAGAACACAAGAAAGACAAAACACTATTATTTCCGTAATCCAACAAAAAGGGCAACCCCCATCGAGTCACCCATCACCAACCACTGTGCTTATGCAATCTTAACGTCAATTTTCTTGGGCTTCTTGGGTTCTGGAGGCGGAAGTTTCTCCACTGTCACAGTCAGTACACCGTCCTGGCAAACCGCAGAGATAGCATCTGTGTTGGCATTCTCAGGCAGCACAAACTTCCTCATGAACTTGCCCACCCTCCTCTCCATCCTCACATACTTGTTTCCCTCTTTCTCCTCCTCCCGTTTTCTCTCGCCGCTTATCACGAGCACATTGTCGTCCTCTACCTGGACCTTGATATCCCCGGACTTGAGCCCCGGCATGTCGATGATGAAGACGTAGGAGCTTGGGTACTCCTTGACATCGGCGGGAGTGGCAGCCATCGCCTTGGCGTCGCGCATGTAGGTGCGTGTAGGAGCGTTGAAGGACGACTTGTCGGTGTCATCAGCCAGGTCCATCATCTGCTGCAGGGTGGAGAACAGTGGAGCATCCACACCCAGGATTCTGAAATCCATTTCTCTCTTCGAAGTTGGCTCGTTTCGTCACTGACACACGAAATGCTAGAAGAGTTGTTTTTGGATAATTCTGATATAGAATTGATCGAATTTCTCTGAGAAAAAAGCTCAGCTGCTCCCGGTGATTTATAGGTGCATCCGCGGGGAAAGACAGTGTTGGGGCGATGGAGAAAAGGGGAAAGTTCCAGAGGGACATGGAAGACAGATTGGAAGGCTCCAGGAACTTCCGTCGTATGAAGTCAACTTGCGATTCCAGAATGACGTGGAAAGTTTTATTTTTGAGCATATTTAAAAGAAGTAAAATGTTAAATATAGTTAAGAAAAATTTATAAAAAAAAATTATTTTATATATATAAATATGATGAAAATTATAAAATTAAAAAATTATTATATTGAAAAAATGTAACAAAATGAATAGTATAAGTAAAAGTGTAAATATACGTAACATTACTTTAAAAAAAAATGCATGATAAAGTTATAATTTTTTATGATTATTTTAAATTTTTATTTTAGAAAAAGATATATAAAATTGAAATAAATTTTAATAACTTGGCATAATTAGATTGATTAATTAAAAATTAATTGTAAAAAAATAAATTATTCAAAAAATAATTGATTTACAACTTTTTTTTAATTCTATATAAAAAAAATGATAGTTGTGCAAACTTAAAATTTACCTTCTATCAATTATTTGATGCTATATTAAAAGTTTTCTGAAATGATAATTGTTAAAATAATGATAAACTGTATTTTTCTTTTGGATCACTTATCTATCTCTTCCATATTTCGGCCTCTAGAAATTGACTTTTGGGAGGGATGAATTATTGTTAAAATATTAAAAAATCTTACCCTGTGAAGTATCATCACACGTAGTATGATGAGACTTGTAATCATGTCGTCATTTCATCAACTATACTTTGCCATCAGAGTGTACCATTTCATCTTTGCGCTCTTTCGTACATCAACCATCGCTCATATTTAAGATTTCTTAACACCTTTCTCACTTCTCCTCTTTTGACTTCTCTTTTCTTTTCTTAAGTGCCTTGTTGTTCTTGGGTTCTTGATTTTCTTTCAACCACTTGGTCGATATCGTACCTTCCTTCACAACTCTTCCTACTTTCCCATGGCTTCTTCCAAGGGCAAACCCTCAGCCTCTTCTCGTGAGGCTGGTTCTTCGCAACCCCATGATTCTCCCATTCGTATTGAAGAATCCCCGTAAAACCTAATAGAGAAGGGGAAGGTGTTCCTTGCTCCATATTCGTGGGCCATCAGTGGTCCTCCACTACTTCTCCTTGTGAGCTGGAGAATGCGAGGAACGACTTCAACATTTTAAACTCGATGACCTTAAGATCACCTCCTCAAAATAGTGGAGCTGTCGATGCTAGATGTATGGCAATTTTTGTTACTTTCTACCTTACAATGTTCACAATGGGGCTCCGTCTACCCTTCGTAAGGCCTGTCCATGATGTATTAGACATTCTGGGGCTTGCTTCAGTCAAATTGGTGCCCAATGCTTGGACAATCTTAATGGCTTGTTGTGTCTTGTGGCGGTAGGTATAGGAGCCAACGGGTGATGAATACTCTGATCTCATAGCCCGCAAGTTTCTTTCACTCCATGGGTTTAGGCGTTCAAATGGGAACCTCTGTAGTTTTAGATCCCACAATAAATTAATTGAACTAGAGCATAAATATTCCTAGGTTAAGGATTGGGAGAGGAAATTTTTCTTCGTCTAAGGAATTGGTTGGGAATTTCCAGTAGATGAGGCTCAAAATCCCAATTTCCAGTAGATGAGGCTCAAAATCGGGAATTCCCTGTTAGGGCTTGTTGGTCTCCAGTTCCTAACGAGCAAGATTTTGAAATCCTTTTACCCTACCAACATTGAGAGATTTGTAATGGTGCCCAGCCAGGCACATATTATTGGTCATGAATTTTTGGGTGCCCCCTCACCGACAAGAAATTTGAAGAGGAAATCACAACCTACTACTAGAAGGAAAAGGAATAAAAAGAAGTCATGCATTACAGCACCTTCAAACGAGTCCAACTCTACAAGACGAGACCTCTCACCACTACCTTAGGCAAGCAATCCATAGAAGTTAATGCCTCCCCCTGTATTTTGAACTACCTCTCTTGATGAGATTATGGATCAAATTAAGGAAGATCAGAAGGCGATTATAGCTACTAAAGCCACCGCTGAAGAAGTCTCTGCTAAAGCTGATGCCAAGGAAGCCACCACCAGTCACTGTTGAGGAAGCCACTGGTAGAGCAGGCGCTCGTCATACCAATTAACACTACTCCTCAGGAAGGCGATGGTGTCCACTCAAATGAGGGTGATAACATTTTTGTTCTGAATCCTGACTTGTTGGCTGCGACTTAGACTGTGCCTGCTACTTTTCTTCCTTTGATGTTTCTAGTGAATCTCCTCAGGTTGGAGGTGTTGAAGAACCAATAAATTTGTCTAGATCACCCCTTGCCTCAATCATCTCCGGCGGAATTATTCCAGATCTGCCCTTTGTTTTTCTAATTATATCTCCAACGAGCAGAAGTAGGGTAACGACTCCCTCTTCGCCCTTTAGCATTTCTACAACCGGGGGTTGTGAGCCTTCCTTGACCTTCCCATAGGAAAATCCTTTTGCCGATCCAACTCAAGCATCACCTTCTTAGGGTGATGATGTGGAGGGACCCTAAGGTCTACAAATGAAGCTGCCTACGATTGTTCCCCCTTCTATTTCTCCGAAGTTAGTCGAAGATATTCCTGTCCAAGGAGGCTTTGTAGGTGTTTTCTTTAGGGTAGCGTTCTTCATCCACGGGGTTCTTAAAGTGATCTCCCATCTAGCTCTTCATAGCCTTCGCATGCTCGCCGTGAGGAGGCCTTCCACTCCATCGTTCAACATCTTCGGAGTATTCTCTAGCCAATAAATTCCTTTACCTTTAAGAGACTTATATGATAGTGTTTCTCTTCTCGCCAAGGTTACTTTGTCGAGAAACTCTTTCACTACACCTAATTTTAAGTTACATGGTTGAGAGATCTCTTGTTAGACTTCCCACCAGAGTTATGCAGTCAAGGTACTCTCCTGCCACACTCTTCTCGCCAAGGTTACGTGGTCGAAAAACTCTCACACTACACCTAATTTTAAGGTTACACGTTCAAGAAATCTCTTGTTACACCTCTCGCCAGAGTTATGCAGTCGAGGGACTCTCCCGCCACACTCTTTTCGCCAAGGTTACATGATTGAGAAACTCTTCTCCTACACCTAATTTTAAGCCTACAAGGCCGAGGGATCTCTCGTTACACCTCTCGCCAAAGTTTCACGATTGAGAGACTCTCTTGCCACACTCTTTTCGCCAAGGTTACGTGGTTGAGGAACTCTCCAACTACACCTAATTTTAAGGTTACATAGTCGAGTGATTTCCCATTACACCTCTCGCCAGAGTTATGCAGTCGAGGGACTCTTTCGCCACACTATTTTTGCCAAGGTTACGTGGTTGAAAAACTCTTCCACTACACCTAATTTTAAGGTTAAACAATCGAGTGATCTTCTATTACACCTCTTGTTAGAGTTACGTAGTTGAGGGACTCTCCCACCACACTCTTCTCGCCAAGGTTACGTGGTTGAGGAACTCTCCCACTACACCTAATTTTAAGGTTACACGGTCAAGGGATCTCCCGTTACACCTCTCACCAAAGTTATGCAGTCGAGGGACTCTCCCGCACACTCTTCTTGCCAAGGTTACGTGATCAGAAAACTCTTCCACTACACCTAATTTTAAGCTTACACAGTCAATGGATCTCCCGTTACACCTCTCTCCAAAGTTAGGCGGTCAATAGACTCTCCCACCACACTCTTTCTGCCAAGGTTATGTGGTCATGAGACTCTCCCACTACACCTAATTTTAAGGTTACACGATCAAGGGATCTCCCGTTACACCTCTCGCCATAGTTGCACAGTCGAGGGACACTCCCCCAACACTCTTCTCGCCAAGGTTATGTGGTCGAGGAACTTTCCCACTACACCTAATTTTAAGGCTACGCAGTCGAGGGATCTTCTGTTACACCTCTCGCTAGAGTTGCGCGGTCGAGGCACTCTCCGGCCACACTTTTCTCGCCAAAGTTACTTGGTTGAGGAACTCTCCCACTACAAGGTTGAGGGATCTCTAGTTACACCTCTGGCCAGAGTTATGCAGTCGAGGGACTCTTCTACCACACTCTTCTTTCCAAGGTTACGTGGTTGAAAAACTCTTCCACCATACCTAATTTTAAGGTTACATGATCGAGGGATCTCCCATTACACCTCTCGCTAGAATTATGTAGTCGAGATACTCTCCCACCGACTCTTCCCGCCAAGGTTACGTGGTCAAGGAACTTTCTCACTATACCTAATTTTAAGATTACACGGTCGAGGGATCTCCTATCACACCTCTCGTCAGAGTTGCATCATCAAGGGAATCTTCCACCACACTTTTCTCGCCAAGGTTACATGGTCGAGGAACGATCCACTACACCTAATTTTAAGGTTACATAGTCAAGGGATCTCCCGTTACACCTCTCGTTGGATTTGTGTGGTTAAGGGACTCTCTTGCCGTACTCTCCTCACCATCCCGATAAGGGGAAAGGAAAAAACTTGCAAAATAGCCTCAATTGTGAGGGAATGGTAACCCCCATCCAGGGGAAAGATTAACAAAACAACAAGTTAAAAAAAAAACAACACTTAATCTTTCCAAGAACATAGTTAAAAGTAAAACACCATATACATCACTCAAAAACTAAAATTGGTCATATATATTGTTCATTTTGTTTGCTAAGTACACATAAACTAAAGAAAAATATTCTTCAAGTTAGGCGAACTGGAGGAAAAGCATCTGAAATGGCATCATGGCCAAAGAAATCGAAAATGTGGTAAGCAGCAGGGCTGGTTCTAAAGGATTTCCAATCTAAAGTGCGTAGTCCACCTCTAGTTTAGTGAGAAGAAACTCATGTAGCTATTTGATCCCATGTTTGAAACCCCAAGCTGGCCCACAAACTTTGGGGGCCACCGCCAACTAAGGAAGAACACAAGCGAGTTCGTTTTGGGAATGCCTCAACCCGACTTTCAGCTCCATTACTCTAGCTTCTAAATTTGACAGATGTTTTTTACAAGTCGCAAGAATTCCATTCAGCTGCAAGAAACAACGATCATTCTCCTTGAGTGCTTTCTTTACCTCTACAATGCTTAGCCTGGTATTTGACGCCTATTTCAATGGCAACCAGGCAATTAGACTAGTCAGATTTAACCTTCTTGAGTTCTTCAATTTCAACCTTGGCTTGGTTGAGGTAAAGGGTGAGCTTGTCTCGCTCCATCCCAATCACCTCTACCTAGCTAAGTCGAACGACGAGTTCATCTCGTTCCTTCCTAACTGCTTCTGTTTCCTGGCGATAGCAACCGCACTCTGCCAAGGAACTCACCAACTCCCATCGAAGTGAGTCAACTTGAGCACGAGGGAGGCCAAGTCGCCTTCAAGTGCACCGGAGTGAGCCTCAACTTGGGACAATTCACCAGCCATTTGTTCCTTTTCGGTAGGGCAACATTGTGGGCCTGACCAATAAATGACAACATAGATTGGTTCTCCTCCTCTAGCTACAAAAGGTCTTCAACCAGATTAGTTGCCAGGCGATCAACCCCTTGCGAGAAAGTACAGAAAATAAATTAAAAAAAAAATAATAAATAAACTATCATATAAGTCTCTTAAAGGGAAAGGAATTTATCGGCGACAGAATACTCCGAAGATGCTGAATGGTCGAGTGAAAGGACCTCCTCACAACGAGCACGCGAAGGCTATGAAGAGCTAGATGGGCGATCACTAAAAGAACCTCATGGATCGGGAACCTTGAAGAAAACACTAGTAAAGCCCCCTTGGGTAAGAATATCTTCGACTAATTTCAAAAAAATAGAAGGGGGAACGATCATATGCACCTTCTTTTGTTGATTCAAGGGTCCCTCGACATCATCACCCCGAGAAGGTGATGCCTGAGTAGGACCGACCAAAGGATTTTCATCTAGGAAGCTTAAGGAAGGCTCACCACCCCTAGTGGGGGAACTAAAGAGTGAAGAGGGAATCGATACCCTACTCCCGCTAGAAGGAGATACAATTGGGAAAACAAAGGGCAGATTTGGAATAATTCCACCAGAGATGGTTGAGCCAAGGGGCGATCTAGACCCAATTATTGGTTCTTCAACACCTCCAACTCGGGGAGATTCACCAGAAACATCGAAGGAAGGAAAATTACCAGGCACAATCAAAATCGCAGCCAACAAGTCAGGATTTAGAACAAAAATGCCGTCACCCTCATTTGAGTGCATACCATCACCTTCCTAAAGGGTGGTGTTGGTTGGTCTGACAAGTGACTAGGTGACCCTACTAGTGGTTTCCTTGGCGACAACTCTACTAGCGGCTTCCTCAATAGCGACTCTAGTGGCGGCTTCCTCAGCAATGGCTTCTTCAACGGCAGCTTCAGCATCTATAACCACCTCCAGATCTTCCTCAACTTGATTCATAATCTCATCAAGAGAGGTAGTTCGAAATATAGGGGGAGGCGTTAACTTCTCAAGACCGCTCACCTAAGGTGATGGCGAGAGGCCATGTCTTGTAGAGCTGGATTCATCTGAAGGTGTTGTAATGTGTTCCTTCTTCTTCTTCTTTGTTTCTTCATTCTCCTGAGGGGTTTTACTTGCCCTAGCACTATGTGCCTCCATCTCTACCCTATCACCCTGACTAGGCGCTATGTCCTCTCCTGACAGGTCTCTCTTTGCCCTAAGGACTCCGTTCTCTTTTCATAATGACTCCAGTTTAACGGTAAGCTTATTCATTACTTCTTCCATCTCTACAAACCTTCCTTCCATATTTCTCGACGGTACCTTTTGGCCTCTAGTCGCTTGTGATCGAGTAGTGGTGGGAATGTGGAAAGCACGCTGGTGGTAGGACAAAGGGATCCCATTGATGACATCAACTATTATGGACGTGTTTCACCACCACTCACATACGATCACTTGCAACCAAAGAGTAGAATGGCTTGGGGACCCTTAAGAATGTCTCTCATGTCTAAGTCAATAATCATGGTGAGAGAACCCTTTTCAATATGAATGAATTAGATGGTCGCTATATACATGGATTCTTTGTTTATAGAGAATCCACGAAATGTCTATTATTATGTGATAGCAGACTTATCCACAGTTTAAAATTCAAATCTTGATATGAGAAGCTCACCTAATAATCAAATGATAACCGCTCTTACGCAACAGACTCTCAAGTGGTTATCTTTTCAATATTTGGAATGGATTAGACCTGTGGAGGTAGGCTCTTAGTAGGCTGCGGGCTAGCCTGCTATGAGCTTGATTAATGGCCCCGATCCACTGTTCAAACTCTTATTAGCCTCATAGAGTATTGAGCCCTCTCTATTGGAATAGGAGATTCTCTACGGCCTTCTCACAAGTAGAAGGAGGGCACCCTGCATGACACTGCGGCAAGCAACGGAAGTCAGTTACAGAGCCATCGTGATTTACACCAGAGTACCAGGTCACAAAACACAAATTCTAGAAAATAACAGTAGAGGAATTTGTTATTAGTCCGTATAGTTATCTGTAACAAAATAATTGTTTTTTTATTCTTTTGAATCATGTATAAATAGACTCAGCTATGTACAAATTTATCAATGAAGACAAATTCTTCAAAAAGTTATCGTTCCTCTAACATGGTATCAAGAGCCGATAAACCATAGTCATTCTGATCAATGGCCTCTTCTTCAAATCCTTCTCCTCCTCCTCCTCCAACCTTATCCTTCTTCTCCCACATTGTCTCTACCAACCTTATCAACGAAAATTACTTTCTATGGAAGGTCCAAATTTCAGCTTATCTCAGAGGTCAAGACGTCTTTGGTTATGTCGATGGGTTTCTCCCTTCTCCTGAAACTATCGCTGACTCTCCTAATTCCATACCCAAACCCAACCCGTCCTTTTCTCCTTTCTCTCTGACTCCATCCTTGGCCATGTTCTCTCTTCCACCACTGCTCGTGCTCTCTGGGTTCTTTTGGCCTCAATGTATGCCTCTCACTCTCAAGCAAAGAGTTTCAACTTCGCTTCCAACTTATAAATCTTCCAGAGGAGACCAACCCATTTCTAAATACTTTGGGAAGGTTCGCCTCCTTGTTGACTCCCTCACTGCCACTGACACTCATCTTCCCGATAAGGAGCTTGTTACATATTTACTTAATGGCCTTGGCTCAGCTTATGAACCCTTCATTACCTCGATAACAACACGAGCATAGCCTGTCTCGTCTCATGACTTGTATAAACTCTTGCTCATACTTGAGGCTCGAGCATCTCACCTTACCAGAACTCCTATACTCTCTGTTGAACCTACTGCCAACAACAATGCATCTCCTGGATGTGACCAACGTGGCCATGGCCACTCTCGCGGTGGATGTCAAGGTCGAGGGTTGGTTTCAACTCAAACTCTTGTGGTGGCAGGTCCAATTCCTTCAATACTTCTACAAATCCTGCACCTCATTACACTGCTCAGCGTCCTACTTGCCAGGTTTGCAATAAATTTGGCCATGTTGCTCTCCAATACCTATACATGTTTGATCATTCCTATCAACTTGATGCTCCAAGCTCATTCTCTGCTAATTACACCGCCCCTGCATCATTCTCTTATTCTTCATGGTATCTGAACTCTGCTACTACGCATCATATCACTAATGATTTGAGTAACTTGACTATTTCTTCTGAGCAATATAGTGGTGGTGATACAATACGGGTTGGCAATGGCAGTGGTCTACCCATCCAACACTTTGGTGATTATTCCTTCTCACCCTTGTCTTCTTCTCTTTATTTTCTCTTCGTAATATATTACATGTTCCTTCCATCACTAAGAATTTAGTCTTGTTCTTCAATTCTGCAAAGATAACTCTTTTTTTTTTTTTAATTTCATTCCTCTCACTTTTTTGTGAAGGACAAATACACGGGGACACTCCTCCTCATAGGGCCAACGCATAATGGTCTCTATGTCTTCCCCTCAGCCATCTCCTCCTCTCCATCCACTCATCTTGGTGAAAGAAGCACTCTGGACCAATGACATCGCAGGCTCAAGCATCCCTCTCTAGCTCTTGTCTCCAACGTTCTGCACTCCATATGCTTGCTCGTTTCTTCTAATGCTTTAGTTTTTAAATGTCCTAAGTGTCCTTTAGCTAAAAGTCATCAATTACATTTTTGTAATAGTCAGGCCCAATACTCTAGGCCTTCAAAATTAATCTGTGGTGACTTATAGGGCCCAGCACCTTATGTCTCAAGACTTAGTTTTAAATATTATCTTTCATTTGTTGATTATTATACTCAGTATACATGGTTTTTTCCACTGAAGCTCAAGTCTGATGTTGCACAAATTTTCACTACCTTTCTCCCTTACATTGAGTGATTATTCAACTCCAAACTTAAAATTATCCAAACTGATGGTAGGGGTGAATTTAAACCCTTAACTCCAATTTGTCAAAAATTAGGCATCACCCAACATCTCTCATATCCACTCACGCACCAACAAAATAAACTTGTTGAAAGAAAACTCATGCATTCACATGGTTGAAACCAAGCTTGCTCTATTGGCCCATTCTTTACTACCCTTCTCTTATTGGGTCGGTGCTTTTGAAACTACAGTTTATTTGATTAATCTTCTTCCATCACCCACTCTCAAAAATAAATCACCTCACTCTCTTGTTTACAATTCTGAACCAGATTATAATTTTTTTAAAGTTTTTAGATGTGAATGCTGGTCTAATCTCAAACCCTATCTCTCAAATAAATTACATTTTTGTTTTGTTTCATGTCTCTTTGTGGATTACAATGCATCACCTAGAGGCTATAAGTGCCTGGATCTAGCTACCAATCGGTTATACATTTCTTGGGATATTATTTTTAATGAGACTTCCTTTTCTCTTTCAAAATCTCGACCCACTCACTCTTCTTCTCAAGCCAATTTCGATTTGGTGCCACTGCCTCTCTTATTCCGGTGTATTCTTGGGCTTGGTCCAAGCCCACATCCATGACAGCCAAGTCAACCTGCTTCCCCTACCTTATCTTCATCTACCTCGAGCTCCTCTGCATCTCCTATCTTGCTGACACACAATTCTTCAACTACTTCAGCCTCTGTTCCTCCATCCTCTTCCCACAATTGACAACCACCTCATTCCCATATTATTATGCGAGCCCAAACAAATTCTTCCAGACCAAGACAATTCACAAATGGCATCATTCCTTACTCCACCCATTTCTATCTCACCATAACTATTACTATCCCAGACGAACCTTCTAACTACTCAGCAGTTGTGAAATTTTAGGAATGGAGAGAGGCCATTGCCCAAGAATTTAATGCACTTCAACAAAACTACACCTGGTCTCTTGTATCTCCCACACCCATGGCTAATATTCTTGGTTGCAGGTGGGTATTTCGCACCAAATCAAATACTGATGGCTCTTTTCAACGACAAAAAGATCATCTCGTGACTAAAAGGTATCATCAACAACATGGATTATATTACAATGAGACATTTTCTCTAGTAGTGAAGGCCTTCACTATTCGGCTTATCCTTTCCATTACTATCACTTAATCATGGCCTTTGCGCCAACTTGATATACAAAATGTCTTTTTGCATGGCTCATTGACTGATGAAGTATACATGCAGCAACCTCAGGGATTTATAGATCCACTTCATTCCCCCTATGTGTGCAAACTGCACAAGTCGTTATACAGTCTAAAACAAGTACCATGAGCTTGGTTTGCACAACTGAGCTCGTGGTTACTTGCTTATGGTTTTAAGGCCTCAAGTCAAATCCATCTTTTTCATACTGCAGCACCGAAATATTACTCTTTATCTCTTATTGTATGTGGATGACTTAGTTGTCACTGAATCGAGCTCCTCAACTATTAATCTTCTTCTTCATGATTTAGGCCTTGTTTGTTTACACAAAACCAAAAATCTCATCTCATCTCATCTCAACTCATCATTACACCTTTTTCAAATCCCCATACAACTTTTTCAAATCCTCATACAAAATATAATAAATAATTTCACTTTTTCAAATCCCAATACAAAATTAATATTACAAGATTATATTATAACAATATTTTATTCATTACTATTTAAAACATCTCATCTCATCTCATCTCATCTGTGTAACCAAACGGGGCCTTAGGCTCTGCATTTCCAGTCAAAGGCTTGGGTCACTTTTCTTTTTCTTGACCTAGAAGTTAACCACACCTCAACGGGGCTCCTACTTACTCAACAAAAGTACATCGAGAGCTTATTTCTTCGTAGTCAAATGATCAATGCCAAACCAATTTCCTTTCCCATGAAAGCTTTTCTAAAATGATCAAAATTTGATTATCCAGATATTGAACCAACACTATATTGAAGTATAGTTAGTGGTTTGTAGTACCTTTCTCTCACCAGGCCTGATATCTCCTTTGCAGTCAATAAAATTGGTCAATTTATACACTTTCCAAAAATATCACATTAGAGTGTTGTTAAACGAGTGCTACAATACCTCAAAGCCACAATTAATTATAGCTTCCTCTTTAAAAGGTAGTCCATCTTCACACTTCAAGCATACTCAAACGTCGATTGGAGAGGTTGTTCAGATAATCGTCGGTCAATTAGAAGTTTTTGCATCTATTTAGAAAATCATCTCATGGAGCTCGAAGAAACAAAAAATTATTTCTCGTTCAACTATAAAAGCCGAGTACACATAATTGGCCTCATTAGCTGCAGAAACACTATGACTTCAAACAGTCCTTCGAGAGCTGGGCATTTCTCTTACCAAGGCTCCAATCTTGTGGTGTGACAATATTGGAGCCACATCTTTCTATGAACTCCATTTATCATTCTAAGATAAAATACATGGACATCGATTATTGTGAGAGATTGAGTTGTTGCCCGTGCATTACAAGTCCAATTTTGCAACTCCAAAGAATAAATAGCAAATGTTCTAACCAAGCCACTAGTTGAAGAGAAATTTACACTTTTCAAAACGCGTCTCAATGTGATTGATACCCCTTGGCCTCAAGGGGGCATACTGGAATAGAAGATTCTATACTGCCTTTTCACAGGCAAAAGGAGGGCACCCTGCAAGACATTGCAGCAAGCAATGAAAGTCAGTTACAGAGTCATCGTGATTTACAGCAGAGTACCAAGTCACATAACACAAATTCTAGAAAATAACAATAGAGAAATTTGTTATTAGTCCCTACGGTTATCTGTAACAAAATAATTGTTTTTTTATTGTTTCGGATCACTTAAACCCGAAAAAGAACCATTTCATAGAAGCAGTTAAACAATCGCATGAACCATTGAACAGCGCAGGCCATGTTTCCGAAGGAATTTAGTTGTTGGCATTACCAAGAAAAAGCGGAAAACCAATAGAAAGATCAAGAGAAGATTGATAACAATAAGAGAAACCGTTGGATATCAATATCATATTATATATCACACTCTTCATTGGTAGGAAGAGTTTTCTTAACACAAACCTAAGGCACAATGACTTGAAATCCAACAAATGATAACAGACAAAATCCACTTGCAAGCAATGACAGAACACACGAAAGACAAAACACTCGATTATTTCCGTAATCCAACAAAAAGGGCAAACCCCATCGTGTCACCCATTACCAACCGTTGCGCTTATGCAATCTTAACCTCGATTTTCTTGGGCTTCTTGGGTTCTGGAGGCGGAAGCTTCTCCACAGTCACAGTCAGTACACCGTCCTGACAAACCGCAGAGATAGCATCTGTGTTGGCATTCTCAGGCAGCACAAACTTCCTCATGAACTTGCCCACCCTCCTCTCCATCCTCACATACTTGGCTCCCTCTTTCTCCTCCTCCCGTTTCCTCTCGCCGCTTATTACGAGCACATTGTCGTCCTCTACCTGGACCTTGATATCCCCGGACTTGAGCCCCGGCATGTCGATGACGAAGACGTAGGAGCTTGGGTACTCCTTGACATCGGCGGGAGTGGCAGCCATGGCCTTGGCGTCGCGAATGTAGGTGCGTGTAGGAGCGTTGAAGGACGACTTTTCGGTGTCATCGGCCGTGTCCATCATCTGCTGCAGGGTGGAGAACAGTGGAGAATCCACACCCATGATTCTGAGATCCATTTCTCTCTTCAAAGTTGGCCGGTTGCGTCACTGACACACGAAATGCTAGAAAAGTTTTTGGATAACTTCTGAAATGGAATTGATCGAATTTCTCTGAGACAAAAAGGTCAGCTGCTGCCGGTGATTTATAGGTGCATCCGCAGGGCAAGACAATGTTGGGGAGATGGATAAAAGGGGAAAGTTCCAGAGGACATGGAAGACAGATTGGAAGGCTCCAGGAGCTTCCGTCGTACGAAGTCACCTTGGGATTCCAGAATGACGTGGAAATTTTTATTTTTTAGTATATTTAAAAGAAGTAAAATGTTAAATATAGTTAAGAAAAATTTATAATAAAAACTTTTTTTTATATATAAATATGATGAAAATTATAAAACTATTATATTTAAAAAAATGTAATAAAATGAATTGTATAAGTAAAAGTGTAAATATATGTAACATTACTTATAAAAAAAAATGCATGATAAAGTTATCATTGTTTTATGATTATTTTAAACTTTAGTTTTAAAAAAAGATATATAAAATTGAAATAAATTTTAATAACTTGGCATAATTAGATTGATTAATTAAAAATTAATTGTAAAAAAATAAATTATTCAAAAAATAATTGATTTACAACTTTTTTTTAATTCTATATAAAAAAAATGATAGTTGTGCAAACTTAAAATTTACCTTCTATCAATTATTTGATGCTATATTAAAAGTTTTCTGAAATGATAATTGTTAAAATAATGATAAACTGTATTTTTCTTTTGGATCACTTATCTATCTCTTCCATATTTCCACCTCCAGAAATTGACTTTTGGGAGAGATGAATTATTATTAAAATATTAAAAAATCTTACCCTGTGAAGTATCATCACACATAGTATGATGAGACTTGTAATCATGTCGTCATTTCATCAACTATATTTTGTCGTAAGAGGGTACTGTTCATCTTTGTGCTCTTTCGTACATCAACCATAGCTCATATTTAAGATTTCTTAACACCTTTCTCACTTCTCCTCGTTCAACCTCTCCTCTTTTTTCTTTTCTCAAGTGCCTTGTTGTTCTTGGGTTCTTGCTTTTCTTTCCACCACTTGGTCGACATCATTCCTTCCTTCACAACTCTTGTTACTTTCCCATGGCTTCTTCCAAGGGCAAACCCTTGGCCTCTTCTAAGGGGCTAGTTCTTTGCAATCACATGATTCTTCCATTCGTATTTAAGAAATTCCTGTAAAACCTAATAGAGAAGGGGAGTGTGTTCCTTGCTCCATATTCGCACCCCATCGGTGGTCCTCCACTACTTCTCCTCGTTAGCTGGAGAATGTAATGAACAACTTCAACATTTCAAACTCAGTGACCTTGAGACCACCTCCTCAAAACAATGGAGCTATTGATGCTAGATGTATGGTAGTTTCTATTGCTTTGTACCTTATAATGTTCACAATGGGGCTTTGTTTACCCGTCGTAAGGCCTGTTCGTGATGTACTAGACGTTTTGGGGCTTGCTCTGGTCCAATTGGTGCCCAATGCTTGGAGAATCTTAATGGCTTGTTGTGTCTTGTGCGGCGGATACTAGAGCCAATGGGTGATGAATACTCCAATCTCACAGCCTGCAAGTTTCTTTCACTCCATGGGTTTAGGTGTTCAAATGGGAACGCTCTGTAGTTTTAGATCCCACAATAAGTTAATTGAACTAGAGAGTAAATATTCCTAGGCTAAGGATTAGGAGATGAAATTTCTCTTCATCTAAGGAATTGGTTGGGAATTTCCAGCATATGAGGCCCGAAATCGGGAATTCCCTGTTAGGGTTTGTTGGTCTCCAGTTCCTAACAAGCAAGATTTTGAAATCCTTTTATCCCCCCGAGAAGAGGCACGTATCCAATTGGTTCAGACTTGGGTAACCAACAACTCCAAATCCAATCTTTCAAATGTTATTTTAACCCTTGCCAACATTGAGAGATTTGTAATTGTCGAGGGATCTTCCATGACACCTCTCGTCAGAGTTGTGTGGTCGGGGGACTCTCTCACCGTACTCTCCTCACCATCCCGATGGGGGGAAAGGGAATAAACTTGTCAAATAGCCTCAACTATGAGGGAATGGTACCCCTATCCAGGGGAAAGATTAACAAAACAAAAAGTTAATAAAACAACAAATTAATAAAAACAATGCTTAATCTTTCCAGGAGCAGAGTTAAAAGCAAAGCACCATATATATCGCTCAAAAACTAAAATTGGTCATATATATTGTTCATTTTGTTTGCTAAGTAAACATAAACTAAAGAAAAATAGTTTTCAAGTTAGGTGAAGGGGACGAAAAGCATCCCAAATGGCATCATGGCCAAAGGAATCGAAAATGTGGTAAGCAGCAGTGCTAGTCCTAAGGGATTTCCAATCCAAAGTGCGTAGTCCACCTCTAGGTTACTGAGAAGAAACTCGCAAAACTCTTTAATCACATGTTTGAAACCCTAAGCTCACCCACAAACTTTGGGGGCCGCCGCCAACTAAGGAAGAACACAAGCGAGTTCGTTTTGGGAATGCCCCAACCCAACTTTCAGCTTCGTTAATCTAGCTTCTGAATTTGACAGTTGTTTTTTATAAGTATCAAGAACTCCATTCAGCTGCAAGAAACAACGATCATTCTCTTTGAGTGCTTTATTTACCTCTACAAGCTCTCACTTAGTTTTGACTTTCTCACCTTCCGCTATGCTCAGCTTGGTATTTGACACCTATTTTCAGTGGCAACCATACAATTAGAATAGTCAGGTTTAACCTTCTTGAGTTCTTCAATTTTAGCCTTGGCTTGGTTGAGGTAAAGGGTGAGCTCGTCTCGCTCCATCCCAGTCGCCTCTACCTAGCTAAGTTGAATGACAAGTTCATCTCGTTCCTTCCTAACTACTTCTATTTCCTAGCAATAGCGACCACTCTTTGCCAAGCAGCTCACCAACTCCCATTGAAGTGAGTCGACTTGAGCACAAAGGGAGGCCAAGTCGCCTTCAAGTGCACCTGAAAGGCTCACCACCCCCAATGGGGGAATACTAAAGGGCGAAAAGGGAATCGATACCCTACTCCCGCTAGAAGGAGATACAATTAGGAAAACAAATGGCAGATCTAGAATAATCCCACTAAATATGGTTGACCCAAGGGGTGATCCAGACCCAATTATTTGTTCTTCAACACCTCCAACCCGGGGAGATTCACTAGAAACATCAAAGGAAGGAAAATTACTAGGCACAGTCAAAGTTGCGGCCAACAAGTTAGGATTCAAAACAAAAATATCGTCGCCCTCAGTTTAGTGGATACCATCACCTTCCTAAGTGGTGGCGTTGGTTGGTCTGACGAGCGACTATTTGTTGCGTAAGAATGTCTCTAATGTATAAGTCAATAATCACAGTGAGAGAACCCTTTTCAATATGAATGAATTAGATGGTCGCTATATACATGGATTCTTTGTTTATATAGAATCCGTGAAATGTCTATTATTATGTGATAGCAGACTTATCCACAGTTTAAAATTCAAATCTTGAGATGGGGGGCTCATCTAATAATCAAATGATAACTGCTCTTACGCAACAAACTCTCAAGTGGTTATCTCTTCCTTATCTGGAATGGATTAGACCTCTAGGGGAAGGCTAAGTTCTTAGTAGGCTACGGGCTAACCTGCTAGGAGCCTTATTGATGGCCCCAAGCCACTGTTCAAACTCTTATTAGCCTTATAGAGTATTGAGCCCTCTGTATTGGAATAGAAGATTCTATACCGCCTTCTCACAAGTAGAAGGAGGGCACCCTGTATGACACTGCAGCAAGCAACGGAAGTCAGTTGCCTAGCCATCATGATTTACAGTAGAGTGCCACTTCACGGAACACAAATTCTAGAAAATAATAGTAGAGGAATTTGTTATTAGTCCCTATAGTTAACTGTATAAATAGACTAAGCTATGTAAAAATTTCTCAATGAAGACAAATTCTTCATAAAGTTATTATTCCTTTAACATGGTATCAAGAGCCAAAAGACCATAGTCATTATGATCCAGGGCCTCTTCTTCAAATCTTCTTCTTCCTCCTCCTCCTCCAACCTTATCCTCCTTCTCCCACATTGTCTCTACCAACCTTACCAGCGAAAATTACCTTCTATGGAAGGTCCAAATTTTAGCTTATCTCAGAGGTCAATACCTCTTTGGTTATGTAGATGGGTTTCTCCCTCCTCCTCCTCAAACTATCGTTGACTCTCCTAATGCCATACCCAAACCCAACCC
This sequence comes from Carya cathayensis, assembly GCA_011037825.1. NCBI lineage: Eukaryota > Viridiplantae > Streptophyta > Magnoliopsida > Fagales > Juglandaceae > Carya > Carya cathayensis. Next base: position 31,900 of record QGSO01000785.1, on the reverse strand, counting down.
GTCCTTTCTTTCTTGGCAACACACAGACCAACTGGTCCTTAGCGTTCTTTTCTCCTCTCTCTGACTCCATCCTTGGCCATGTTCTCTCTTCCACCACTGCTCATGCTCTCTAGGTTCTTTTGGCCTCAATGTACTCCTCTCACTCTCAAGTAAAAGAGTTTCAACTTCGCTTTCAACTTACAAATCCTCCAGAGGAGACCAACCCATTTTTGAATACTTTGGAAAGGTTGTCCTCTTTGCTCACTCCCTCACTGCCACTGGCACTTATCTTCCCGACAAGGAGCTTGTTACATATTTACTTAATGGCCTTGGCCCAGCTTATGAACCCTTCATTACCTCGATAACAACACGAGTAGAGCCTGTCTTGTCTCATGAGTTGTATCAATTCTTGCTCATACATAAGGCTCGAGCATCTCACCTTACCAGAACTCCTATACTCTCTATTGAACCTACTACCAACTATAGTGCATCTCTTGGATGTGACCAACGTCGTCGTGGCCACTCTCACAGTGGACGTCAAGGTCAAGGGCGAGGTGGTTTCAACTCAAACTCTCGTGGTGTCAGGTCCAATTCCTTCAATACTTCTACAAATCCTATACCTCATTACACTGCTCAGTGTCCTACTTACCAGGTTTGCAATAAATCTGGCCATGTTGCTTTCCAATGCCAATACAGGTTTGATCATTCCTATCAACTTGATGCTCCAAGCTCATTCTTTACTAATTATACTACCCTTGCATCATTCTCTTATTCTTCATGGTATCTGGACTCTGTTACTACGCATCATATCACTAATGATTTGAGTAACTTGACTATTTCTTCTGAGCTGTATAATGGTGGTGATACAATATGGGTTGGCAATGGTAGTGGTCTACCCATCCAACACTTTGGTGATTATTCCTTCTCACCCGTGTCTTCTTCTCTTTCTTTTTCACTTCGTAATATATTACATGTTCCTTTCATCACTAAGAATTTAGTCTCTGTTCTTCAATTCTACAAAGATAACTCATACTTTTTTTAGTTTCATTCCTCTCACTTTTTTGTGAAGGACAAATACACAGGGACACTCCTCCTCACATGGCCAACGTATAATGGTGTTTATGTCTTTCCCTCCGTCGTCTCTACCTCTCCATCCACTCATCTTGGTGAAAGAACCACTCTAGACCAATGGCATCACAGGCTCAGGCATTCCTCTCTAGCTCTTGTCTCCAACATTTTGCACTCCAGATGCTTGCCCGTTTCTTCCAGTGCTTCAGTTTTTAAATGTTCTGAGTGTTTTTTAGCTAAAAGTCATCAATTGCCTTTTTGTAATAGTCAAGCCAAATGCTCTAGGCCTTTAGAATTAATCTATGCTGACTTATGGGGCCCTACCCCTTATGTCTCAAGACTTGGTTTTAAATATTATCTTTCATTTGTTGATCATTATACTTGGTATACAGGTTTTTTCCACTCAAGCTCAAGTCAAATGTTGCACAAATTTTTGCTACCTTTCTCCCTTACATTGAGCAATTATTCAACTCCAAACTTAAAATTATCCAAACCAATGGTGGGAGTGAATGTAAACCCTTAGCTTCGATTTGTGAAAAATTAGGCATCACCCATCATATCTCATGTCCACACATGCACCAACAAAACGGAATTATTGAAAGAAAACACCGGCACATAGTTGAAACCGAGCTTGCTCTATTGGCCCATTCCTCACTATTCTTCTCTTATTGAGCTGATGCTTTTGAAACAGTGCAATTTTAGGTACTCAGTAGCTGTGCAATTTTAAGAATGGAGAGAGGCTATGGCCCAAGAATTTAATGCACTTCAACAATACCGCACCTGGTCTCTTGTACCTCCCACACCCATGGCTAATATTCTTGGTTGTAGGTGGGTATTTTGCACCAAAATAAAGGCTGATGGCTCTTTTCAACGACAATAGCATGGATTAGATTGCAATGAGACATTTTCTCCAGTAGTGAAGCCCTCCACTATTCGGCTGATCCTTTCCATTGCTATCACTCGATCATGGCCTTTGCACCAATTTGTATACAAATCCATCTTTGTTCATATTGCAGCACCAAGATGTTACTCTTTATCTCTTAGTGAATGTGGATGACTTAGTTGTCACTAGATCAAGCTCCTCGGCTATTAATCTTCTTCTTCATGACTTAGCATTTCCAGTCAAAGACTTGGGTTACTTATCTTTCTTTATTGGCCTGGAAGTTAACCACACCACAGTGGGGCTTCTACTTACTCAACGGAAATACATCAAGAGCTTACTTCTTTGTAGTCAAATGATCAATGCCAAACCAATTTCCTCTCACTAGGCCCGAAATCTCCTTTGTGGTCAATAAAATTTGTCAATTTATATACTCTCCAAAAATATCACATTGGAGTGCTGTTAACAAGTGCTACAATACCTCAAAGCCACAATTAATTATGGCTTACTCTTTGGAAGGTAGTCCATCTTCATACTTCAAGCATACTCAAATGCTGATTGAGAAGATTGTCCAGACGATTGTTGATCCATTGGAAGCTTTTGCATCTACCTAGGAAATCATCTCATCTCATAAAGCTCGAAGAAACAAAAAAACTGTTGCTTGTAAGGGTGAATTCAGTCCTGTCCGGTCAGGTCCGGAGAGGTTTTATGGACCGGACCAGACCTATTTGGTCCAGGGTTTTCCCACCCTGGACCGGACTGAACTTCCTACGGACCGGTCCGGTCCAGTCCCATTCGGTCCGGTCGGTCTACCCTATGCCTTTTTTTTTTTTTAAAATCCAATGAAATTATGTTTAATACTTATGTAATTATATTGTAACATATTTAATATATATACATATAGTATACTATTATATATATTAGTAATACACTACTACTATTAGTCTATTAGTAATAATACTATAACTAATAACTATATGTAATAATAGTAATAGTGATAACTATATATGTAACTATATGTAATAATAATAGTAATATATGTAACTATATGTAATACTAATAACTATTACTATTATTCTATTAGTACTAATAACTATACTAGTACTAATACTATAACTAATAAATATATGTAATGATAGTAATAATATATGTAATACAATATTAAATAATAGTAATAATCTTATTACTAATATTCTATGTAGTTATAGTGATTTAATACTAACATATTACATATTAAGCTAACTATACTAATACTATTATAAATTTACAAATATATGATATATTATAATTTATACTATAACTTTTATAATATGTTAATACATTAATATATATACTAGTACTATATTTTTTTTTGATCGGTTATACTAGTACTATATATTATAGTTAATAGTTAAATATTAAAGAATATAGTAATACATTGATACTAAATATATATAGTTATAGACTTACAATGATTTAGTTATTATGAATTTATAATTAGTATAACTATATAATTGTATTAGTATTAGACTATTAGTAATTCAATTTGACTATATTATATTAGTAATATTAGATATGTTGAACTTGAATCAGTTAGTTAGTGCAACTGTATTCTATATTATTAATATTAATATAAATATTAGTATTAGTTATAACTATAGAGGAACGCTTCGGACCGGAGGCTCCTATATATGGAGAAAAACGGAGGCCAATCATAATTTTCCACGTAGGAAATAAAAATGAACGTCAGTACCGCGCGATGTAGGAGATCCATTCCTTTCCGTCTTCGTTGGTCTCGGCTGAAGCTGAAATGAAATGCTCTCTCTCTTCTCTCTCTTCTCTCTCTCTCTCTCTCTCTCTCTAGCGTTTCTACATCTAACCAAAATCTCACACTTTTTTGCACTTTCAGATGTAGCATTTCTGCTAAATCTCAAGATGTAGTCGCAAGATCTTGCACTTCCTGTTTTCCTAAATATCAGCTAAATCGGAAGCTGTTTTTGGGCAGAGAAAGAAAGAGGGTAGGATCCGAAGTTCATCAAGGTGGGTCATTTTTATTATTCTCGTCTATTATCAAGGTGGGATACCAGTTTGTTTTCTTTTTCACTTAATCTTTTTTTTTAATATGCCTACTCTTATGCTCTAAGAAAAATCCATTTAGATCTTTTGCCATATTGCATTGTAAATTTTGCTTGAAACGGGTAACTGATTTTCGACTCACATGATGGGAATGGTGAGAGGATTTAAGAAAATATTTTTGAGAGGCTTCACAAAATGATTTTTGAGACTATTTCTGAAAATATTAAGTTCAAAAAAAGTTCATATGTATATATAGATGCTTTTTGATGATCTAAGTTGTTAGGAAAAATATATATATATGTATGTATGTGGATCGATGCATTCGTATGCAAGCTAATTTTCTATGTCTCTTTCATTAAATACATCCATATATATATTGGTTGGTTCATGATCATATAGTCACATTATTATTTGGACACACACGTGAACTGAAAAGGGGATTAGATTGAGATTATTATTATTTTTTTTTATGGAAATTCTTCCTTTCCATCTCATACATGATTTTAGGAAATGGCCGATTTAGTTGCAGTATTCTACTGCATTAGATTGTTTTGTTATTTTTAACTTTGTTAAGTAGCCATTTTGCAAGTTGGTAAGGATGTATTTTGTTTGGTGCTGTATTTTTTAATGGCCTTTGTTTTTGTTGTATGGTTTTGGCTTCAATTTCCCACTGTTCGAACACCAACGCACCCACAGTTAAAATCATGGTATTAAATCTTTTTGGTATTCTATTTGATTTTGTTGCGTATCCGCGTTAGTTCCTATACTTCTAGTGTAGTTTATATACATGTCATTCTATTATTTGGATAGAGTACCGTGAAGTTAATTTAATATATAATATTATTATGTTGGATGAAGGATTTTGGATGGAGTTCGGATAGTGATGACGTTGGCATAGTAACGAGTAGAAACTGTGCACAAGGCATTGTAAATGAAATATTTGAAGATGAAACTGTAGAAGAGCAATGATATGGAAGACGTCGTCAATTTGGGAGATGGTGATGGTGATGGAGTGAATGTAGGAGATGGAGCTAGAGTCAATATGGGAGATGGAGTCAATTTGATTTCCACTTCCAGTAGTGGAAATTTTGAAACATGTGTTGGGAAAGAATTTGATGAGGTTGAGGATGCACAAGCATTTTATAAGGCGTATGCAAGATGAAAAGGTTTTGCAATCAAGACCAACCATACAGTATTATCAAGAGATGACAGAAAATTAATGGGAGTACACTATGTTTGTACAAGGGAAGGGTTTAGGCGTGAAAGTCTAAAACAAAAAGAAAGAAAAATTCTCGAACATGTTGAAACAAAGATTGGGTGTAAAGCTACTATGTGTATAAAAAAGGATGGTGAAAGATGGATAGTGTGCAAGTTTGTGCCTGAACACAATCATGATCTACTCACACCAAGAAGTACCAGCTTGCTCCGTGGGCATAGAGGAGTGACACGTGTGCAAAAAAAACTTATTCTTACTTTGAATGAGTCCGGTGTACCAACAAGGAAGATAATGTCTGTGTTGAGCAAAGAATCAGGTGGTGATTTTAACATTGGTTGTATTGGTAAGGATGTCGAGAATTATTTGGAAAATAAAAGAAGAAAATTGTTTGAGGAAGGAGATGCACAAAGGTTGTATGCATACTTTCTCGATCAACAGTGTAAGGAACCTGGATTTGTGTACTCCATGCAGGTTGATGAGAACGGGTGTATGGGAAGCTATTTTTGGGCAGATGCAAGATCTAGGTCTGCCTATCAATATTTTGGTGATGTTGTGACGTTTGATGCGACGTATCTCACAAATATTTATAAGATGCCATTTGTGCTTTTTTCAGGAGTTAATCATCATCACCAAACCATAATGTTTGGATGTGCGTTGTTAGTCAATGAAACAGCTGAATCTTATATATGGTTATTGAGAAAATGGCAGGAAGCAATGCTTGGGCGTGCTCCATCAACTATTATTACTGATGATGACAAAGGCATGGCCAAGGCCATTGCAGAGGTACTCCCAAATACAACTCACTAGTTATGCTTATGGCATATTTTGCAAAAATTTCCTGAACATTTGGTACATGTCTACAACAAGTTTCCTGAATTTTCAAAAGAGTTCCGTCATTGTATTCATGAGACAATAACATGTGATGAGTACGAGGAGCAATGGAGTTCAATAATGGTGAAGTATGATCTAGTTGGTAATGATTGGCTACAAAATCTGTATAATCGTCGGGAGAAATGGGTTCCAGCTTACTTGCGAATCACGTTTTGTGCTGATATGTCAACTACACAAAGGAGTGAGAGCATGAATAAATTTTGCAAGGATTATGTTCGTTCAAGCACGATGGTGAGTGACTTTGTGCATCAGTACGAGAAAGCGTTAGATGCATGCTATTTTAAGGAGAAAGAGAAGGATGTGAGAACGAAATCGACTAGGGCGGTTTTGAAAACATGTTGGGCAATTGAAGAAGAGGCGGGCAAAGTGTATACTAGAAAGTCTTTTGAAATATTTCAAGATGAGCTATTTAATAGCCAACGGTACAAAGCTACCAAAGTTCAGAAAGAGGGTGAAAGTAAGATGTATGAGGTGGCACCTAATGGCAAAGATAAACGTGTTTATTACGTGACTTTGGAGAGTGGAGAAGCGAAGGCAATATGTACATGTCATATGTTTGAATTTCTTGGTATTGTTTGTAGACATATCCTATGTGTCCTTGGAAGAAAATGTGGATTAGATGTGTTGCCTTCTCACTATGTGGTAGAGAGATGGACAATCAATGCTAAGAGTCGAGCAATACTTGAAATACCAGTTTCTGAGGGGCATGTAATGACACAAGAAGATCCAATAATGCGGAAAAATAAGTTGATGATGCAGTTTTACGATATTGCAGAACTTGGGTCACAATCAAGTTTTAGAATGAACCACCTTTCTCTTGCCTTAGAGAAGGTGCACAAGGAGTTGCTTTTGATGGAAGATGTTGGAGAAAAAATATTTGAAGGTGGAGAAATGTCACGTAATGATTCCCCTATGTTAAGATCACAAGTAATCTCAAATTTCTCTCAAACTGTACAAGATCCTCAACGAGTGCCAACGAAAGGAAGGCCAGAATCTTTGAGAGCAAAGAACTCAAAATAAACAACTCAAGTATTAAAGAAAAGGCGTTGTAGCATTTGCAAGTTTGAGGGCCACACAAAGAACAATTGCGCTTCGTTGGGGTATAGTACTTATCTCAAAATTCTGTTTTTGTTTTAATCTAATAAGTTGAGTTTTTTATGTTTTTATTGTCTTCCATGTAGGGATCTTGCAAACATAAATGAAGACATATCACAAAGGGTGGATCGTGAAGAACATGTGCCATGAGGTTGGTGAATTAGTTGGGTGTTGATGGAAATTGTGTGCTTATTACTATGTATACTTATTTCATATTTTTAATGTTACAGGAGTTCAATTTGGAAAGTGATGGTGCTGTTGAAATTTTGGCGCCAATGTATTTCGAGCTATTTATTTGGTTTTGTGTAGTTGGAGCTATGTATTTGGTAGTATGTATTTGGAGCTATGTATTTGGTACTATGTATTTGGAGCTATGTAATTGGTACTATGTATTTTGACCTCTATGGATTCGGTACATGGTTATTTGGTAGTATGTATTTAGCCAATTTGTTGCCAAACTCATCCCAGGTGCTCTGTTTAATAGCTGGCTATTTGGTTGCCTTTTGTAGTCCGGAAGTGGTTTAGCAAGTTTCAGGAGTTAAATTTCCATTTTTAATGTTTCGGGTTGTTAGTAATCCCAGTTGCTGTGTTTTTACTCAACCAGGTGCTCTGTTTTTGGTTTTGGTTTGCCTACAAGCTAAAAAAATCTGCATTTCGTTTTGGTTTGCCTACAAGCATAAAACTTAAAATATTAAAGCTGCACTTGGTACAAACTAGTGGGTTTAGCATCACTTGTTATTGAAGCTGCACTTGGTTATTAAAGCTGTTATTAAGATCTGTTATTAAAATTTAAAATCTGTTATTAAAGCTGCACTTGGTTATTAAAGCTGTTATTAAAATCTGTTATTAAAATTCAAAATCTGTTATTAAAGCTGCACTTGGTTATTAAAGCTGTTATTAAAATCTGTTATTAAAATTTAAAATCTGTTATTAAAGCTGCACTTAAAATAAATCTGCCCACATCTCGACCTGCGTATCAATCTCTCTCTCTTGAGAATAAATCTGTTATTTCTTTCCATGGACAATCAAAAAACTAAATAATGATTCATGAACCCAGATTTTGGTACAAGCCAGCTAGGCAGATTAGCTAGACATTAAGTAAATATTCATTAAGCCGATTAGCTACACATCTCAAACATCTCCAACTTAACCAAAAACAAAGTCACAAACCACAACCATCAACTAAACAACCTCAAGCTCATAAGCAAGGATTACATTCATTAAGTTGTTTATCGTTCAAACTTCAACATAATTACAGCACAAAGTATACCAATACATAACCATAACAAGAATAATGTTCCCTTATACTTCTTTTCCATAGCTTTAAATTTTACTTCTTCAACCATTACACGTTCTTGATTGATCATGTCGTTCCTTCTTTGAGCTAACTCCAATGTCATTTTGCAACAACTGTTTTGTTCCATTTGTTGATCAATCCATTGAAAAAATGAGCATTGTTTCTTCATCTTATAGTTTGGACAATTTAAAAACCGTCTGCCAAAACTACTCTGTTTGGCAGAAATCCTTAGCTTTGATGGAATCCCGCAATGGAAAACTGGTCTCTCCAAAGTATCAGCTTCATCTTTTGCATTAGAAGTCCAAGAACTTGAACTAACATTGCTCTCATACTCATACTGCATTTGCCACATTAATTAATATTAGGCAATCATAGTTTAATGACTGAAAAATATTACACTTCCAAGTTAAATTACACAACCTGAAAAGGCACAAGAAGCTAATCTCATTCTAAGTAGTAAAGATCTCAACTGGTAAACAACTTTGCCAAGGACTAAACCAGTAAATTATTGTCGGCAATTTACAGAATCTTAGTATAAGAGAAAACAGGGGCATATGGCTTGATTATAAAATGGGACTAGTCCATGTTATGATATCAATGTGCAGTCTTGGTACACAATGTGCAGTCTTGGTACAGTTTAGGATGATAACTTTTAAGTTAGAGCTAACATTTAAAATGATGTATTTAGTATATTAAATTTGTCCAGATTTTTAGTGCTAACTTAAGCTAATAATGCTACTATGTATTTTGGAAGGAAATATGTTTATTGATATCATCATTAAGTTCGAGCTAACCTTGTATGTTTCCTCTACTCTACTCAGATTCTCTTACTTTTTTTTTTCCATTAACATCAATTTATGAAAAATTGTAAGAGAAGACCTAATTGATGATGTTTTTATTCCAATGCTTGAGTATGACATACAACCCAGCTTGAACACGACATACAAAATAACCCACAAAACAACCCTAAATAATCCACAAGCAACTGGAAAAAAAATGAAAACTTGCACTTCAATGAGCAACTCGAACTCAAACAAAAAACAAAAGGTTCCGAAAATATATGAGCACCAAACAATCCAGGAAATAACCCACAAACAAATGAAAAAATAGTTCAATGAGCAACTCGAACGCAATCAAAAAACAAAATGTTCCCAAAATATATGAGCAGCAAACAATCAAGAAAATAACCCACAAACAAATGAAAAAATAGTAAACTTACCTTCATTCTATTTTCACAATTTGTTCTTTGGTTTTATGGAGATTGAGAGAAAGGGAGTTTTTGGGTCTCTATTTTTCACGATTTGTTCTAACTACTTTTATGGGTTTCGGTGGCCAGAGAGAGAAGGAGAACACTGGGTTCGGCGACTACGGGTGGGTTTCGGTGGCCAGAGAGAGTAGGAGAACACTGGGTTCGGCGAATACAGGTGGGTTTGGTCCTGCTCTCTGGGTTCAGCGACTACACTACGGGTGGGTTTGGTCCTGCTTTCTGGGTTCGGCGACTACACTACGGGTGGGTTTGGTCCTGCTTTTTGGGTTCGGCGGGTGGGTTTGCTTGGGTGGGTTCTTGCAAGAAAGAGAACACTGGTTCGGAAGAGAGAAGGAGAACAGAGGAGAGAGATTTGATTTTCACGTGAAGACAAAGGCTCAGTTGTAGGTCTTGTTTCCCTGCATCGCGGCCTGGAGAAATTAAATGAAATGGGAGACGTGGTGATTACTTATTGGCTTCCGATAAGTAAGTGTTGTAGGATTAGCCGGTTTAAAGTTATTCTCATAACTATATAGACTATATTAGAATTGAGAGTCTTAAACTATATAATAGACTAATAGTATTAGTACAACTATATAAGTATACTGTATAGCTATATATTAGTTTTAATTATAGTGATTAATATAACTATATAATAGTAGACCATTAGTATTACTATATATTAGTATTAATTATACTGTTATAGTGATTTAGTATATTATAATTTATATATTATATTTATACTATAACTCTTATAATATATTAATATATACTAGTATTATATATTATAGTTATATATTAAAGAATATAATAATACATTCATACTAAATATATATAGTTATATTTCTAGTGATTTAGTTATTAACTTATTATGATTAGTATAACTATATAAATTATAATAGTATTAGACCATTAATATAGCTATATATTAGTAATATTAGTTGTGGTGAATCAGTGCTTTAGTATAACTATATAAGTATTAACTATAATGATTAGGATAACTATATAAATTATAATATATTGATAATTATAGTAATTAAATATAAGTATAGTGATAATTAAATTATATTAATTATAGTGATAAATATACTATATAGCTATACATAGTATTAATTATAGTGATTAGTATAACTATATAAATCATATAATAATATATTAGTATTAATAGTAAACTATTAGTATAGGTCACTATAGCTATTGTTGAAGTATTAGTTATAGTGATTTATATAACTATATTAGTATAAGTATAACTACAATCTATATTAGACTATTAATATTTTTTTTATACCATATATAATTATATAATTAATTATATACAACTATTATATAAATAATAATTTTTTTTTTAAATCCATTCGATCCGGTCCAGTTCGGTCTGGTCAGTTTATCCGATCCGGACTGTTCGACTTTCAGCCCTAGTTGCTTGTTCAACCACCAAAGCTGAGTACAAATCACTTGCCTCATCAACTGCAGAAATAACATGGCTTCAAACAGTCATTCGAGAGCTAGGCATTTCTCTTACTAAAGCTCCAATTTTGTGGTATGATAATATTAGAGCCACGTATCTTTCTATAAACCCCATCTATCATTTCAAGATAAATTACATGGACATCGATTATCACTTTGTGAGAGATTGAGTTGCTGCCCGTGTATTACAAGTCCAATTTTGCAGCTCCAAAAAACAAATAGCAAATGTTTTAACCAAGCCACTAGTTGCAGGGAAATTTACACTTTTCAGGGCGCGTCTCAATGTGGTTGATACCCCTTAGACTCGATGGGGCGTATTGGAATAGAAGATTCTATCCTGCCTTTTCACAGGCAAAGGAGGGCACCTGCATGACACTGCAGCAAGCAATGGAAATCAGTTACAGAGCCATACGTCACAGAACACAAATTCTAGAAATTAACTAGTCCCTATGGTTATCTGTAACAAAATAGACTCAGCTATGTACAAATTTATCAATGAAGACAAATTCTTCAGAAAGTTATCGTTCCTCTAACACACTCCACGCCCAAAACTTAAACCCGAAACAGAACCATTTCATAGAAGCAGTTAAACAATCGCTTGAACCATTGAACAGCGCAGGCCATGTTTCCAAGGAATTTAGTTGTTGGCATTACCAAGAAAAAGAGGAAAACCAATAGAAAGAGATCAAGAGAAGATTGATAAAAAAGAGAAACTGTTGGATATCAATATCATATTATATATCACACTCTTCGTTGGTAAGAACAGTTTTCTTAACACAATCCTAAGGCACAATGACTTGAAATCCTACAAATGATGAAAGACAAAATCCACTTGCAAGCAATGACAGAACACACGAAAGATAATACGATTATTTCCGTAATCCAACAAAAAGGGCAAACCCCATCGTGTCACCCATCACCAACCAGTGCGCTTATGCAATCTTAACCTCGATTTTCTTGGGCTTCTTGGGTTCTGGAGGCGGAAGCTTCTCCACAGTCACAGTCAGTACGCCGTCCTGACAAACCGCAGAAATAGCATCTGTGTTGGCATTCTCAGGCAGCACAAACTTCCTCATGAACTTGCCCACCCTCCTCTCCATCCTCACATACTTGGCTCCCTCTTTCTCCTCCTCCCGTTTCCTCTCGCCGCTTATCACGAGCACATTGTCTTCCACTACCTGAACCTTGATATCCCCGGACTTGAGCCCCGGCATGTCGATGATGAAGACGTAGGAGCTTGGGTACTCCTTGACATCGGCGGGAGTGGCAGCCATGGCCTTGGCGTCGCGCATGTAGGTGCGTGTAGGAGCGTTGAAGGATGACTTGTCGGTGTCATCGGCCAGGTCCATCATCTGCTGCAGGGTGGAGAACAGTGGAGAATCCACACCCATGATTCTGAAATCCATCTCTCTTCAAAGTTGGCTGGTTTCGTCACTGACACACGCTAGACAAGTTTTTGGATAATTTTTGAAATGGAATCGATCGAACTTCTCTGAGAAAAAAGGTCAGGTGCTTCCGGTGATTTATAGTGTTGGGGCGATGTACAGAAGGGGAAAGTTCTAGAGGGACATGGGAGAGATTGGAAGTCTCCAGGAGGTTCCGTCGTATTCAGTCACCTTGCGATTCCAGAATGACGTGGAAAGTTTTATTTTTGTTTGAATTCTTCTTTTGCAGCATTTATGAGTATATTTTAAAGAACTAAAATGTTAAATATAGTAAAGAAAAATTTATAAAATTTTATTTTTAAATATATAAATATATTGAAAATTATTAAATTATTAAATTTTAAAAAAAATTAACAAAATCAATATTATAAGTAAAAATATAAATATATGTAACACAATTTTTAAAGAAATAGGCAACATGATAAAGTTATAATTCTTTTATGATTATTTTAAACTTTTATTTTCAAAAAAGATGTATAAAATTGAAATAAGTTTTAATAACTTGGCATAATAATATTGATTAATCAAAAATTAATTGTAACATAGTCGTGAAAAAATAAATTATTTGAAAAATAATTCATTTATAACTTTTTAACAATTCTATAAAAAATAAATAATTTTGTGCAAACTTAAAATCTTCGTATCTTTCAATTATTTGATGCTATATTAAAAGTTTTTTGAAATGATAATTATTAAAATAATGATAAACTGAAATTTTCTTTTAGATCACGTAGCTAACGCTTCCATATTTTCACCTCTAGAAATTGACCTTTGGAAGGGATGAATTATTATTAAGATATTAAAATGTTTATATATATTTTTACCATGTAGGTTTTGATATATAATACAAAAATATCATAAATATAATTTAAAGTATAAAAAATTTAGCCTTGTTTGGTTAACCAAAACCAAAAATCTCATCTCATCTCATCTCAACTCATCATTACAACTTTTTCAAATCCTCAGACAAAATATAATAAATAATTTAACTTTTTCAAATTCCAATACAAAATTAATATTAAAAAATTTTATTATAACAATATTTTATTTATTACTATTTAAAACATTTCATTTCATCTCATCTCATCTCATCTATATAACCAAGCGGGGCGTTAAAGATTTATGACGTACAGTAATTCAAAACAGATAAGAGTTTCTTTCTTTTTATTTCTAGTAGAACATTTAATACATTTATCATTATTTAGATGACAAAATGCAAGAATGAATGTAAAAATGAAAGTTAGGTATAAAAAGGAACGTAAAAAGAAAAGTTGCCCTAAAAAAAACCAAGAAGGGGACACCGAACTGCTATTGGCCCTAGCAACCTCTTTGTGGGGTTTACTCCCCTTACATGCAAGGGAAGGGATTGATGAACATTTTCAAGCTGGGCAGCTTGAGATTGCATAGGGATAATGCGGTCATCGAAGATAGTGTGACTAAAGGGAGGCAGATGCACCCTTATATTCTCGTCCTTGAGAAGAGCCTTTGAAAAAACATTTGGGTGGAAGCCAGCAATGACAAGAATTTGGGAGTTGCTTCTGAACGCCAATTGTAACCAATGAAAAATTGATTCGTAGTGAGAACCTTGAGCATATCTAATTCCTTGGGGTCCGAGGAGTCTGGTTGGTAGGTTAAGAAGGGTAAAAGCGTAAAAGAAAGAAGGAGATAAGAAAATAAGAGGAAAAATTAAATTCTCATCAAATTGGTTCGATGAGAATTAGCAGGCTAATGGAGAGGGTGAAAAAGGTGGGGCCTAAGTGCTTGAGAATCCATGTTCTAAAGAGGGCACATCTAATTGTTAAAACCAAGACTACGACCTTGGTGGGCTTGGAGAAGCCAGTCCAGCCGAAACCAAGACTAATGAGATGCCGCCTGGGGAGGCTAGGTGGGACATACACCAACCTGTCAACCACTTTGAATCATTACCAGCATGTGGCTTCCGGGAAACGTGTGGGAGAAGTTGTTCCCGCCATTCACTTGGGAAAATGAAGATGGGCTCTGGAGGATAGGCCGAGGAGGTTCGACTCCTTAAGTCCCTAGAAAATAGCTACTGAGAAGTGTGCGGGAGAGGTATCCATAAATTCTACACAAAAAGAAAACCTGGGCTTTATCGTAGAAAGCTGAGAGGCAGTTAAAATGATGGTCGTAAAGCCATAGCCTTGGAAAAGCATTTCAAGAGAATAACCATAGCTCTCCCCAGAGAGAGAGAGAGAGAGAGAGAGAGAGAGAGAGAGAGAGAGAGAGAGAGAGAGAGACTCATTGGACTTGGCCAAGGGGGCATCAAGACGTGACTCAAAGCCCAGCACTACAGTAATTATTGCTCCTAGGGTATCATACCCTCTAGTGGGTTCACGTGCACAAATCATGAATCACGATGGGTGATGAACCCCAAAGTAGACCAAGCCTTAGAGATCTTATCTCAAAGCGAGTCGATTGAGGTTCACATTAATGGGATAGTTCTTTAAGATGAAGGCAACAAAACTCTAAACTACCTAGTATAAAAGCCTAATCAATGTATGATGAAACACACATAACCTTAAAGCGAGAAAACTACTTCCTAAATAGGAAATTAACTTGAGTGTCGGAAGGTCCCCTGACTACCCCCAAGCTCCCTTCTTTGTTTGTGTGTTTGCAGGTCCTATGATATATCTCCTAGCTATCCAAGGAGCCCTCTCAGTACATACAAAACTTGTCCAAATAGCTATGATACTCTTTTTCTTTCTACTATTTCCCCTTCATTCTTGCAATTTTTAAACCTCAATACCCAAGGGGCAAGGGCCCATTCTTGGAGGAGGACGATGTGAGTTTTGTTATTTTGAAGTTGTGTAGTCATTTTATAGGAAACCCTCATTTCTTCTTCTACAGTGTACTTCTCCATCCTTCCCAAGCTCTTTCATTTTTTTGGTAGTAATCCATTTCTTCAAATTTTGAGATTAGACATAGTTGCAGCACCTAATTTCTTTCTTTTGCTTTCTATTTTTTTTTCTAATTTCCTTTGTGTTGAGGAAATCAAGAGGAAAATGAGAGAACCTACTTTGGGTCGGAATCGGTTCGAAACACATTTCCTGAAAAATCTTGGGTTGGAAATTTTAGAACAAACTGCTCTTCGGGTTAGGAAAATCATTTTGGCCCGTTTAGAATCAGATTGAGTTGGAACTATTCTGATCCATTTGATCTGACTAACTCTAGTTGTAACAAATGCACTCAATGTTTAGATACCATGAAGAGAATATTCTTAATATTTTTATATGGAAAATACTTTAACCACAAAGGGATTACACAAAAATAAACCTACAAACTTATATGACTTAATATGGTACGTCAAATTGTAAAGTTACTTTTATTACAAAATAGATCTAACGGTGTTAAGGACATGTTTCAAACCACCAACCACACGGATGACTTGCAACAAACAAAGGGGCGGCACTGATTGCCTTGGAGATACTTCGATGCCAAAATCAAAAAAATGTGAGGCTAAATATATGTAAAAGATGAAGTAAATCAAGTGAGGTATTTGTTATCTCATGTAAGCTATTTAAAGAGGCGTTCAAAGGAAAAAATAACCATCCTCTATTAATATATCTCTAATGATTTTTCTTGTTAATTAGAGTGATCTATTTCTTATATAACGGCAGTGTTATCTAGTTAATACCCTGCGCATGGGCCATTGTAGTCTACTGGGCTTAGATTTATAATGGGTTTACAGGCATATTGGGCTCATGGGTACTAATGATCCCTCCCAAACTGATTCTGTGAAGTCACATCAGTTTATAAATTTACTTTATATAATCTTTTTATGTCAATAACAGTTCTCTTTTTATATATGTGCTAAAATTGTTTCAAATGTGGTTGCAGGCAATAGGACAAAAAAAGAAAAAAAGTAATCTGGACTCTGAATGGAGCAAAGACCATGAGCTCCCTTTTTTTGTTATGACCTCGTGGAAGGGCAAATGGGATGAAGGGGAGTTAGGGATTTGAACTGAAAAAGAAAGTGAAGTCGTAGGCTCGGAGTCAAAGGAAGGGAACTGAAGTCAAAGGGCTATCATCAAACAAGGTCGTTTCCAAGGTAGAGGAATAAAGGGGCAAAACGCACAACAGCAGTGGAAAGTTAAAGTGCAAAGTTTTGTTACGTACAAGTAAAGTTGCGTACTAATCTGCATACTAATATTGATTCCTTTATATTCAAAATTTAAATTAACATTATTTTCAATAAAATCTACTTTTAATTAATCACATTAAATTGATACACATATTAATACACAATTATACTTGTAACTAAATTTTTCCTTTCATTTTATGAAGTGTATTCCTATTTTTTACTTTATTTTATGTTAGTGGGCTACGACAATGTGTCAGAGGTTGTTAGTAGCGATACGAGGGAATATAGGCGAGGAAAGGAAGGGGAATCATTTTATCGTAGAAATAATCTTGGCAGCAGCCACTATTTGGTAGCAGTCATTGCATACTATATGTGGCTTAGTAAATTTCCCTTTTTCTCCCTGTACATCTTCACCTTGCCTCTCTCTAGTTTCACTCCTTTGAAATTCAAAGCATCCATCCTCTACCCCCGAGTTGCCCATCCTCCCTCCCAACCTCCCAGCGCAACCCATCCTCTCCCCTACCCCCTCCCCCACGTCGCCCATTCTCCGCCCCATTCCCTGTATCACCCATCCCTTGCCCCCATTGCCCTATTATCGTCGACCCTCCCTCTGCCCAGCACCCCCATTACCCTCCCTCTGCCCTAGTAACCATTTGAATGCTGTCAACTCTGTGGTTATAGAAGCAGCATGATAATGCAAATGATTTTAAAAGTACGAAAGCACATATTTATCTTTTAATTTTGTTTTCTTTATTTTTCCTGAAGATTTGAATTTTATGATTTTGTATCTTTTAGTTATGCTAGATGCCACATCTTGTCCCACTTTTATCACGCTGTCCCTTTTAATATAACAAATTAAATGGTTGATAGGTAATGACAAATTATCACGGTAGAGTAGATCTTCTTGGGCCCAAGTTACTCTTTATTGCGCTTAATTTGGGTGGTTTAGCACTGGATGTTTGGAAGGTGAGATGTATTTTCAGTTTGTCTTTTTGTGCAACATTTTTTCTTTTTTCTTCATATTCAAATTTCTTTATTTTGTTATAATTGTTTTTTTGACAGTTTAACACTTTGGGTCTTCTTCCTACATATGCCTCAGACTGAGTTTTTTGCTTATCCCTTGCACCGGTTAAAATCTTCCTCCTATTATAATTGAGTTAGCTGATTTTTTTTTTTTGTTTACATTATTTTTTTTGTTTGCAAATGATTGCATGGCAATTAAAAGTAATCTGTAGCTAGGGTGGTTTAAATGTCTTGCTATTTAGCATGTGCACATATACTAGCCCAAACTTGGAACTTTCATGCTTTAACCAATTACGCCTACCTACTGCCTGAGTATAGGTAGATTTACTTGGTCATATGGATAATATTGTTGTCTCTGCAAGATATTATGAAGTGAGAGAGACCTGTTGCCTTTGTGTCAAATTCTCGAAGTGGGAAAGGATCAACATTACCTCTTTTTCTACCATGCTTGGTTACAAACTTGCAGTTACAATGTTCTCATTGGACAAGTGCTCTGTGTGTTTTAGACTGATGTTGACAAGTTCATACTTCTCAAGGCATACTTTATCCTATGATAGATCTGAAAGTCGTGGTTGGCTGCAATTTTGAGTACATCTTGGTCTTGATGATATGGTTTGGCTTGATCAATAGCTTAAATAATCTAGCTGTTTGTTGCCATTTGGGCGGCTCAAATAATCTCAATTTTAGTTGAGTTCTTGTCCGATATAGGATTGAGATCACATCTATGGTTCATGTTCTTGAGTTGAAATCATGCCCCCTCCCTTTTCATTATGTTATGTTATAATTTTTTTCATTAAATAAGTAAATAAAAAAGTGCAATTTTAAAAATATCTAAAGCTATTTAGGAAAGGAACAGGAAGAGCTGCATAAAAGTGTCCCAGCACTGCAATAATTATTGCTCTAGTGGGTTCACGTGCACAAATCATGAAGCATGATGGGTGATGGACCCCAAGGTATTCCAAACCTTGGAGATCCTATCTCAAAACGAGTCGATTGGAGTTCACATTAATGAGACAGTTCCTTAAGATGAAGGCAACAGAACTCTAAACTACCTAGTATAAAAGCCTAATCAAGGTATGATGAAACACATGAAATCTTAAAGTGAGAAAACTACTTCCTAAATAGGAAATTGACTTGAGTGTCGAAAGGTCCCCTGACCACCCCCGAGCTCCCTTTTTTATTTGTGTGTTTGCAGGTCCTATGATATATCTCCCAGTTGTCCAAGGAGCCCTCTTAGTACATACAAAACTCGTCAAAATAGCTATGATACTCTTTTTATTTCTACTATTTTCACTTCATTCTTGTAATTTTTAAACCTCAATACCCAAGGCCAAGGGTCCATTCTTGGAGGATGACGGTGTGAGTTTTGTTATTTTGAAGTTGTGTAGTCATTTTATAGGAAACCCTCATTTTTTCTTATACAATGTACTTCTCCATCCTTCCCAAGCTCTTTCATTTTTTTGGTAGTAATCCATTTCTTCAAAGTTCGAGATTGGACATAGTTGCAGCACCTAATTTCTTTCTTTTGCTTTCTATTTTTTTTTTTCTAATTTTCTTTGTGTTGAGGAAATCAAGAGGAAAATGAGAGAACCTACTTTGGGTCGGAATTGGTTTGGAACACATTTCCCGAAAAATCTTGGGCTAGAAATTTTTGAACAAACTGCTCTTTAGGTTAGGAAAATCATTTTGGCCCGTTTAAAATCAGATTGAGTTGGAACCATTCCGATCCATTCGGTTCGACTGACTCTAGTTGTAACAGATGCACTCAATGTTTAAATACCATGAAAAGAAGATTCTTAGTATTTTTATATGGAAAATACTTTAACCATGAAGGGATTACACAAAAATAAACCCACAAACTTATATGACTTAATATGGTACGTCAAATTGTAAAGTTACTTTTATTATAAAGTAGATCTAACGGTGTTAAGGACGTGTTTCACACCACCAAGCACACAGATGACCTGCAACAAACAAATGGGCGACACTGGTTGCCCTGGAGACACTTCGATGCCAAAATCAGAAAAATGTGAGGCTAAGTATATGTAAAAGATGAAGTAAATCAAGTTAGATATTTGTTATCTCCTGTAAACTATTTAAAAAGGCATTCAAAGGAAAAAATAACCATCCTCCATAAATATATGCATGGGCCGTCATAGTCTACTGGGCTTATGGTTATAATGGGTTTACAGGCATATTGGGCTCATAGGTACTAAAGATCCCTTCTAAACTAATTATATGAAGTTACATTAGTTTATAAATTTAGTTTATATAATCTCTTTATATCAATAACAGTTCTCTTTTTATATCTGTGCTAAAATTGTTTCAAACGTGGTTGCATGCAATAGGACGAAAAAAAGAAGAAGAAGTAATCTGGACTCTGAATAGAGCAAGGACCATGAGCTCCCTTTTTCTGTTATGACCTCGTGGAAGAGCAAATAGGATGAAGGGAAGTTAGGGATTTGAATTGATAAAGAAAGTGAAGTCGGAGGATCGGAGTCGAAGGAAGGGAACTGAAGTCAGGGGCTATCATCAAACAAGGTTGTTTCCAAGGCAGAGGAATAAAGGGGCAAAACGCACAGTAGCAGTGGAAAGTTAAGTGCAGAGTTTTACTACATACAAATAAAATCGTAAACTAATCTCCATATTAATATTGATTCCTTCATATTTAAAATTTAAATTAATATTATATTTTAATAAAATTTATTTTTTAACTAATCACATTATATTAATACATATATTAATACAATGTTATATTTATAACTTGATTTTTCCTTTCATTTTATGCAGGGTATTCCTGTTTTTACTTTCTGTTACGTTAGTGGGCTACGACAGTGTGTCAGAGGTTGTTAGTAGTGCTACGAGGGAATATAGGCGAGTAAAGGAGGGGGAATCATTTTATCGAATGGAAAACTCTATTTGCAGACAACTTGCGTACCAAATCGCGCACTAAAAGCTGAAGTGGAAAATGAAACGAAGCGTTTCATTGAAGAGGGATTTTTGGAGCATCTAGAGCGGGAAGACTAAAACCATTCCTCTCTCTCTCTCTCTCTCTCTCTCTCTCTGTGGGACCAAAATGGCATCAGCATCTCTACCATCGCCACCTCTGTAGGATAATGTTGACGGAGAACACAGGCTCCGAGAGGCTAAGGACCATCTTCGTGAGGCTATCGAGGAGCTCCAGTGCTGCCAGCTCAAGGCCGGGGCCGCCCTATGACCACACTGTAGACAAGCCTTCGTGCATGGCTAACGCCATCGGCAACCTAGCCAGAGCTTCCTCCTCTCCTATGGCATAATCGTCGGCATCGGGATCGTCCTCTGCGGTTCGAAGCTCGCTCGTTGCCAGTCCTACTCCTCCCTCCTCGATCTCAAGGTCAGAGCTCCCGTTTTGAATCTTTCGTAATCATCGGCATTCCTGTGTCATTTCATTATTGTTGTTGTGTACTGGATTGGCTTGCGAGTGATTCATGATAAAGTTGATTTCAATTAGGGATTTGAACATATAGCCAAAAATCGTTCAAAATTTGAAATCAAGACGTTGATCTTTTTGTTTTCTGTATAAAATTATTAAAAAAAAAAAAAAAAAAAAAAAAAAAAAACTTAAAATCTAGTTAATGCTTTTTACAGTGTTTTCTTCAAGTATTTGGGACTGCGTAATGGAATACATATTAGAACTTGTCTTCTTATTCATTGATTTGTTAAAAAGTTACGCAATATAAGTGCAATCAATAAATAATTGATGTGTATCGGTGAGGGTATTTGTTGAGAATGTTCCCAAGGACGATTTGTGATAATGATATTTTGTTTGGAGCAACTTGTCTCAGAAAAAAATCTAATAAGAGAGGAAGTGTGCCATATCGGATTATTTCTAAGTGGAAAAATATTGCCATTAGTGATATCGTTTGAAATGTAACTGGAAAAACTAAAGTCTTGTATTCTCAATCTTATTTGGAATTGGCATATTTCCTAGACCTTAGAACTTCTCATTCAAAGGAAAAAGGGAAAAAGAAAAGAAAAGAAATCTCCATTCCTAATTTTCTACTGTTATTCCATACATTTTCCATGCGAGGCTTGGCATTTCCTTTCCCACGCTCATGCACAAGTGAACATGCATGCACTTGGTTGTCCAAGTAGAGTAAAATGATTATGCTGAATATTGCTAGTGCAGAGCAGATCTTGTGATCCTTGAACTAGTATATAAATTNAAAAAAAAAAAAAAAAAAAAAAAAAAACTTAAAATCTAGTTAATGCTTTTTACAGTGTTTTCTTCAAGTATTTGGGACTGCGTAATGGAATACATATTAGAACTTGTCTTCTTATTCGTTGATTTGTTAAAAAGTTACGCAATATAAGTGCAATCAATAAATAATTGATGTGTATCGGTGAGGGTATTTGTTGAGAATGTTCCCAAGGACGATTTGTGATAATGATATTTTGTTTGGAGCAACTTGTCTCAGAAAAAAATCTAATAAGAGAGGAAGTGTGCCATATCGGATTATTTCTAAGTGGAAAAATATTGCCATTAGTGATATCGTTTGAAATGTAACTGGAAAAACTAAAGTCTTGTATTCTCAATCTTATTTGGAATTGGCATATTTCCTAGACCTTAGAACTTCTCATTCAAAGGAAAAAGGGAAAAAGAAAAGAAAAGAAATCTCCATTCCTAATTTTCTACTGTTATTCCATACATTTTCCATGCGAGGCTTGGCATTTCCTTTCCCACGCTCATGCACAAGTGAACATGCATGCACTTGGTTGTCCAAGTAGAGTAAAATGATTATGCTGAATATTGCTAGTGCAGAGCAGATCTTGTGATCCTTGAACTAGTATATAAATTCCCCACTTTATAATTGGATGGGCATACATACCACATTGCCAATGTAATTCGTCAAATAATGCAATAATCTATACTGCTCCATTATTCGTTTCCTTGTTATTAGGTAAGATTCATTTGTGAATGAGCTTTAAACTCCGCAGCATATATCATCCTTAGAATTATTTTATTTCTTGTTTCTTGTTTGATTAGGATATGCGTTT
Source organism: Carya cathayensis (assembly GCA_011037825.1). NCBI lineage: Eukaryota > Viridiplantae > Streptophyta > Magnoliopsida > Fagales > Juglandaceae > Carya > Carya cathayensis. Next base: position 9,102 of record QGSO01000785.1, on the reverse strand, counting down.
ATATGTCTCTGAACATGAGAAGTTCAATGACTTCGGAAACTATCGACCTTTTATAGACACTATTCTCTTCCTTATCTTTTCTTTCCTTTTATTTTTTCTAATTTCTTCATAAACATAACTATTGGCCTCTTTGGTTGCTGAGGAAACGAAGGGAGAGGAAAAGATAGGACTTCAAATTATATTATGATTTTAAATTCAGGAATAGTTAAATTTTGATATATTTTTGCCTGAAAATGAAAATGTTGGAATTGTGTTTGAGAAACCCCTCTAGAATTGAATGAATGTGCTCCATATGTTGGCTAATCTTCTTCCTTTATATTGTCTTTGGAAGAACGAAGGAATGGAAGAAAGAATGGCTATTGGTATTTATCTTTATCTTTTATTGGCTTATCTCTTGATTGTTTTGATGTTATACACAAAATGGGGGTCAGCGAATGGCTACATTTCTTATGTATCTGTAAGTGACATAATATTTCTGCACTCTAAAATCTCTTGACTCATGCATTTGTTGGAGGCTGAATTATTTTCTTTAGGTAACGTCTCCTTTTCCATAATGGTACAGCTCAGATGTTGAAGAAGTTGGTGAGACGGTGTTTCCTACAGCCAAGGGGAACTTTAGCTCAGTGCCTTGGTGGAATGAGCTCGCTGATTGCAGGAAAGGACTTTCTATTAATCCAAAGGTGGGCGATGCTCTGCTTTTCTGGAGCATGAAGCCTGATGCCACTTTGGATCCATCAAGTTTGCAAAATTCGAGTTTGTTGAGTGTTGCAAATAAACTTGTAGAAAAGTTGTTGAACATATCAAAATTTTAATTTTACTTTGTGGGTTCTTATTTTTGTGGGACATGAGCAAGTGATTGGTTGGAAATCGTGACCAAAATTCAATCTAATTGGAGATTGTGATGTTTTCCCCTACTCCTTTTTTGTCTTTTGGTATTCTTCACGATGCAGCTATCTTCAAGGTTGTGTATTTTTTTCCTTTTGGCTCAAGTAAAAAAATCTACCATCACTTTCTTGAACATTTCTAGGAGCTCCAGAGTCCAAATTATGATTAGTCATGAAGCTGTAATATTTCATCAACACTCAAGCAATCCTTCCTAGTCGATGTTTCTTACTTTTTGAGTTTCATTTTCCATAATAAAACATCCTTCAATTATGTTTTTTAGTAGCTTTGTATCATGAAAACAGCACTGCAATGACAGCAGCTTATTGGTCTACAATACAATATAAACGCGCCTACATTACAATATACATATTTGGTTTTCTCAACGTCATGAATATAGAAATTTGCTCAAGACAATAGAAATCTGAGTCATCCTACAGTTTCTAACACCATATATGTATTGATCATGAACTTCCAAGAAGTGAATTGATATATATATATATATATATCTCATAAAACAAGGGGTTCTCTACTTCTACTCATCAACCATATTTTCCCATTACTCAACCTGTTCAAAGTGGCTCATCCACTTAAGTATATATATTGAAACTATAAAACAATAGGTTCTCTAATTCTTGAAATATATGTCGCATAAAACATCGGGTTCTCTACTTCTACTCATCAGCCAGTTCCCCAACTAAATTGACTTATAGCCACTTTTGTGTCCCAGGCAAGCTATCCAACTAGGTTTCATCCAACTCAAGTTGCATCTGCGAACATAATATAACAGTTAAAAAACGAACATAATATAACAAAATCAATCACTTTAGAGAGAGTGATGAAGTTAAATAGATTTAATTACACTTTCTTGAGTCACAAACACTACAAAGCCAAACTGTCCACTAGAGTCCAACACTTCGGTAGTGTTTTGGGGTAGCTAACAATACATAAAAAAATTAGATCAATATAACCCATGGAGAAAAAAGTCAAAATCATATAATTTAACCAAATATAATAATACTATAATTTAAAGGTAGTAAGAGACCTGAACAGGAACACTCTCTTGAGTCCCAACAATTGTTTGGCCAAATAAATTCTTTTGGTAAAGAAAAATCTAATTATCACAGCTACAACAATTCTTGCATGATGGACATGGAGGGAATTAATGTTCTATGAGTCATACAGATTTTAACCCCTGATCAAGTAGCAGATTTTGACCACTTTTTTTCAACCTATCCCTTTTCTTTCCTAAATTCTAGCTGACTATCTCAATCAATGTTACTGCAGCAACCAACATAATTAGATTTGAGGATCTTCACCACATCATCAACACCAGATACTAAAATCTTCTCTCTTTTCATCACTCACTCTTCCAAATTTGCAAAACAGTCTAGTGTCGTAAAAGTTAGGAACACACATATACCACACATTTCTTTCATGAATAATCTGTATGGTTAATAATGCACCTAGAGCTCTACTATAGCTTGTTATAGTGGTCTTTTATAAGACTCATATCGATTAAGCAACGTTCATAAACTTCCATTCCCAGGAAAAAAGTGGAAAACAAAGGAAAACAAAAGAAAGAACTTTATATTATGAAATTGTATTGGCTCTGTTACCGATCAAAAATAAATTTTCATAGAAATAGAAGGTCTCAATTAAATTCCTTTCAAAAGTAGAATCAGGCCTAGTTGATCGCAGTTTGTAACACCTGTTGTGTTTTACTTTACTAGTATCGCTAATTTACGCACGAAACAAATAGAAAATGAAGGAGGTGAAATTCCTACAAAGAATCGCGTTGAGGATTGAGTTAAGATCCTAATAAATTCAACTAATTTATTTTTATATTTTCCTACTTTTCTTCTCATAGGAAACAAACAGAAAGTACCTATTTTTGTTATAGGTGGAGGAGGACCAAAATCTATGTGGCACCGTGCACCACGAGCTTCAAAATCTACGGGGTTTCGGTTGTTTTCTTGTTATCCGGTGTTTTGGAGGAGCATCCTAGGTAGGGGAGTCTCTGCAAAATGACAAATGGAGGGTCATTTGGGCGTATGGGGTCCATCCAGATCTAACAAGTACAATGTGTATATATTGGAATTATAAAGTAAAGCAGTAAGGATCCAACCAACCTGATCTGACGATGGCGAGGAGTGGCGGTGGATCTGAGAGAGACGTGAGTGCCGACAGAGGAGACCCAAGTGGTTGCACGGAAGAGGTGGTCGTGCAGAGGAGGTGGTCGTGCGGAGGAGGTGGTGGTGCGGAGAAGCTGAGGAACTGCTCGCGGAGGAGCTGAGGGACTGCTCGCGCAGAGTAGGTTGAAAACGAGGTAGGAGGGAAAAATGGCAGAAAAAAGCGTGCGGAAGAAGATTTCATTTGCCTCCATTTTTGTTTTTTTTTTAAATAATATTTCCACTGCCACGTTATCAATGGTGCGCATTTTCGTTCGCATCTGCTTGCATATAGAAGGACTCTTATCGAATACCTTGTATTGGCTTTGGCCAGAACACTGGAGGCTAGGGTTCCTCAAAAACCTAACCTATCTTTACAGTTTCAGTAATATTCAGTCATATTCAGCACATTTGCTTCCATATTTCATCCCTGATTCGCATCCATTTCCCTCAATACGTTCTTCTACCTTTTCCTTTACAATCAGAATCATAACAATTTTTTTTTTCTTTTAAAGATTTAAAAAACATCCTGGTCGATTCTTAGGTTTATGTTAGGGTTCCGAAGGCAAGGGTAGAACAGAGGGAAGAAACCCTAGGTAGAAGACGATGAAGCTGTCGGGAGAAGATCTGAAGTGAAGTGGCTTTTGTCATTCCGAAATAAATCAAAACGATGCGTTGGCAGGATGGTGAAACGGTGCACGGAGTTTTATGTTGGGCAAGTTGCTGAAGCATCAATACAAGGCATTTTGATCATGTTAAGAGCATCCACGTTAGTTTATGCGTATGCATATGTAAAATCACATCTTTTAGAGATCTAATTTGTCAGCAAAACTCCTATATTGACTTATGCAAATTTGAGACAAAATAATAATAAAATATTATCATTTTATTATTTTTTTTGCTTTTTTTTTAATAGAGTTTACAATTTCTATATATTAGATTAATACATGTAACACCCAAAGAAATTACAATAGCACCCTGAGTCCTTTATTTCTGTTTTGCAAGTGTCAAAACACTGCGGCAATCTATCCTGTGACAGGGGAGGATGTTCCTGCTGTCATTTTATTCACTGGAGTCTGTCAATAGACTGTTCAAAAGGATTAAAAACGAAGAAGAGGAGAGCAGATAGTATCTTTTGAATCTGTAATTTCCGAGATTTCTAGTTTGATTGCCTCGAAATTTTAACCAAAAACCCAACTATCTCATAAAAATGGTACAGAAACTGGCGAACATTATAAACTTATGAACAGAGAGCAGCCGCTGTTTCTTAAGAAATTAGGTTGTTGGCACTGCAAGAAAAAGACGACAATTATTCGAAAATTGAAACATCAAGAAGATAAAAATGCTTTTGATATCATAGCTATATAGCACATGCATCATTTGTAAGTACTCTGTTTTCTAACCACAAACAGTAGGCATAATAACTTGAAATCCTACAGATAACAGGAGACAAAATCCACTTGCAAGCAAAGACAGAACACACGAAAGACACAAAATACTCGATTATTCCCTTAATCCGACCAAAATCCACAACACAGTCATAGCCTAATCGAGCGCCCATCCCACCGCATGCTGCGCTTATGCAATCTTAACCTCAATTGTCTTGGGCTTCTTGGGTTCTGGAGGCGGAAGCTTCTCCACAGTCACAGTCAGCACGCCGTCCTGGCAAACCGCGGAGATAGCGTCTGTGTTGGCATTCTCAGGCAGCACAAACTTCCTCATAAATTTCCCGATCCTCCTCTCCATCCTCACGTACTTGGCCTCTTTCTCCTCATCACGTTTCCTCTCGCCGCTAATCACCAGCACATTGTCGTCCTCTACCTGGACCTTGATGTCCCCGGACTTGAGCCCCGGCATGTCTATAATGAAGACGTAGGAGCTTGGGTACTCCTTGACATCGGCGGGAGTGGCAGCCATGGCCTTGGCGTCGCGCATGTAGGTGTGGGTAGGAGCGTTGTGGGAAGACTTGTCGGTGTCATCGGTCAGGTCCATCATCTGTTGCGTGGGAAGAGTGGAGAATCCAAACCCATGATTCTGAGATCCATTTACCTCTTATGAATAGGTTAGTCTCGTCACGGATGAGAAATGCTAGAAATCTTTCTTGGAAACTTCTGAAATCGGATTAATCGAATTTTTCTGAGAAAGAAGGAAAGCTGCCGGTTATTTATAGGTGCATCCGCGGGGGAAGACTGTGTTGGGGGCGATGGAAAGAAGGGGAAAGTTCCAGAGGGACATGGAAGACAGATTGGAAGGCTCCGGGAGGTTCCGTCGTCGATTTCCAGGATGACGTGGAAAGTTTTATTTTTGTCTGAATTCTTCTTTTGCAGCATTCATGAGTATATTTTGAAGAAGTAAAATGTTTAAGATAGTTTAGAAAAATTTATAAAAAATTTATTTATATATATATATATAAATATATTAAAAAGTATTAAATTTGAAATTTATTAAATAAATAAACGTAATACTAGTTTTTAAAGAAATGGTAAACATTATAAAGTTATAATTCTTTTGTGATTATTTTAAACTTTTATTTTAAAAAAATATATAATTCAAATAAATTTTAATAACTTGGCATAATTATATAGATTGATTAAAAATTAATATCAATACATAATAACCAACGGCTCTCACACCATATATATGTCCCGGGTAATATATATTAGTTATATAGATTTATTTATATATAATAAAAGGTGGTATAACCAACCAGATAATCTAAAGAAGAAAATCAAATAATAATAGGAGGTAGAATCAACAAATGCATAAATAAAAGACAGAAAATGATAAAATAGATTTCACTGAAAATGTAATTTTTATAAGAAGATTAATTCTAAAAGAGATTGAGAGCAGTTGACATGAAAAGAGGTTTAGATTACAAGAGAGGAAATTTGGAAAGTTGGAAGAGGGAGAGAGGGAATAAGAATGACTTCAGATGATTTTTGAATGCCTTTCTTACATACAAACCCCCTTTTTATAGACACATTTACAGTAGAGATATATCATGCCTAACACTAGCACAGTAGACTGACACTAGCAAGTAGACTGACTAACACTAGCATAGTAGGCTACATTAGCTATATGTCTATATTTGTATGCCTTGTCTTCCTTTATCTATAGTAATTGACCATAATATGCAATGTAGACAAAGTCATTTGTCTTCTAGTTAGTTGCTATTGTTGACTTCTAGACAATCCTTTATCTGGTCTTGAATAATAATCTGACAGTAGGCAATAGCGGATGCAGTTCTGACAGTAGATAATAATGAATACAGTTGAACAATACTATGATAGTAGACAATAATGGACGCAATCGTTTGTCTTATTCTTCAAGGAGATAATACTTCTGACGATTGAAAAAATAATAGTTCTGACAATCTTATCCTATTTTCACATAATTTGAGCATTATAATTAGAGAGTTTCAAATCAAATGGATCTTGAGAATTCATCCAATGAGGTGGATAATTTTGAGATGGGGAGGCCTGTTGGGAAGGAGATGTCTGTTGATAATTTTGAGAATGAGAGACATGTTGGGAAGGAAATGCCTGATTAATTGGCGATGATGCTGTTGCTTGTTGTAATGGAGATAATCTGGCTTGTTGTTGAGGGTTTTCTTCATCGTCACTGTCTGAGACCTGTGACATGGTTTCAACTAGTTTTTTCAAATCTTTTTACTGGTAATTGATGCTAATTAAGTTTGAAGTTTTCTTCTCTGGACTAGAACTTCAGGAGCCTTGGTAATTTTTTAAAACATTTTTACAACATGATTATAATTGTACTTTTCTCACCATTTGATAGAAACTTGGCGGACCAAGAACATAATGTTTTTTTAGAGAGGAATGAGGTTTAATAACATATTCTCATTTCATGATCCAATTTAATTTTGTTTTAAGGAAGAAAAGAAAAAGTGGTGGACAATGTGATAGGGAAGATAGATAATCATTTTATAGTATAAAAATTTGGAGACTTTCTTGGAGAGGAATGAGAAGAATGAGAGATTCAAGTCCAAACCGATCCCACCATAGCAGGAACCATCTTGTGAGAGTTTTAATTTCTTGTAATTTGTCAAAATGACGAAACCAGGAATTGGCAATTTTTTATTGTCTTAAAAATGTTTTTGTCCATACCTACTGGTAATCATAATAATCAAAATATGGTTGATCATATGGTTAAGAAAATCTTCTAGTCAAATAAGGGTTTTTTTCCCACTGTTCTAAGATAAGAATTTGTTTAATAGTAACTTTATGAAAAACAATAATCGGAGATGTAGGGAGGAAGGTTAAGATTGAATAAAACAAAGAATTTCAGAAATAATAATAGAATCTGTATCTACTAAAATAAATTCATAAAAATTTTGGATTTTTATAATGTTTTGTAGAACATAATGCCAGTCTGGTAGTAGAAATGCATCAAGTAATTTTTTAGGATTAACAATGTGCTGTAATTCAGATTCAATGGAAAAAACTGGGTGCAAATGAGTTTTGAGGATAATAGAAGTTGTAGAAGGCTGAGATAATAGTAGAGGATTGATAATCTGGAAAGAAATAGAAACAACTTTTGAACGTGTGGTTAATTTTGGAGAAGACAATGGTGAGAATGGATTATTAGATGACCTAATATTTTGTGGTAATATTCCCAATACCTAGTTTTGAGTGCAGAAAGACATGGTGTATAAAATGAAGTGCCTGCAAAGAAATTGGACTACTGGCTTGAGGATGATAATTTTAATAAGAATCTAGATAGAATCAAAGAGATTGTTCTATTGGCCTGGCATAAGAAGATTTGGACTTTACTCTGGACTTTGAGGATGATATAATTTTTCATATAAGAATTCTCGAGATAGAAAATCAGGAAGAGAATTAGATTCTCTTTTAATATGTTCAATATCAAAATAAAAAATACTTAAAATAGCTTGTCATTTAGCAAATATTTGTTTAACAGCTAGGTTTTTTACATTTTTAATCAAAACTTCCTTAGCTGATTTACAATCTATTATAAGTAAAAACTTTTAATTTAATAGATCGTCTTGAAATTTGGAAATACATAATACAATAGCTAAAATCTCTTTTTTAATAAGTACTATAATTCTTTTGAGCAGGATTCCAACATCCTGAATGAAATCATAATAATTTGTTCTAAGCTATTTGATAATTTTTGTTTTATAATTCCTCATAACCGAGATTAGAAGATTTTTTCAACAATTTTAAAAGTATGAGGAGATGGAAGTCCTAAGCATGGTAGTTTCTTAACATGAGCTTTTATTTAGTTTTATTATATTTGATATGCTTTTCTATACATAGTGTAGTGGATTCTTTTTTAATCTTTTAAATAATGGCTTGCATAATGGTCATGAGAGATTGATAAAAATCACAACATAATTAAGACTTCTTAAAAATCTTTGTAATTATAGCTTATCTTTTATTTCATCAGAAATTTATTAGCAAATTCTATTACTCTACTAATTGGAGGTAATAGTTCACTTTGTAGATATCTATGTCCAAGAAATCTAATTTTGTTCTGGAATAATTTCTATTTTTGTTGCTGAGACAACTAATCCATTTTGTTTAAATTTGAACAAAAGTATTTAAATGTTTCCAATGTTGTTCAATGAATGAAGAAAATATTAATACATCATCTATATAAACTATTGAAAAATGAATAAATGAGGTAAATATTTCATTCATAATATTTTGAAATTCACTAGAAGCATTTTTTAATCCATATGGCAAAACATTCCATTTATATCTATCTTTTTCTAGTAATTTGGATTTGCCAAAATCCACTTTTTATATCAAATTTTGAAAATATAGTGGAATTATAAAGTCGAGATAATAAATTTTTTTTATTGGGAATAGGGTACCTTATCCATTGTAATACTTTATTTAATGACTTATAATTTATGACTAATTTAGGAACATCTCTTTCTAATTCTGATTGTTTCTGAACATAGAAAGCAGAACAACTCTATGGTGATCTACTTTTTATAATTAATCATTTTAATAATAAATCATTAATTTCTTTTGTATAAAATTCTAATAATTTGTTATTCATT
>QGSO01000784.1:939155-1122919 GCA_011037825.1 Carya cathayensis | reverse complement strand
GTTCAATCCCAAGCGGAATTTGGTGGCGTCACAAATCATGTCCTAGTGAAGAAGACTAACCGATGCAAGAAAGCTTTCCTTTTTTCTCTGACACAACGACAGGAAATGATGGGGAATCCCCGATTCTTGAAAATAAAATCTTTTTGAGGGAAATAAAATAAAATAAAAAAGTATAAAACGGCAAGCGGGATGGGCCTGGAGACACCAAGAGGCCAGGGGAAGCTTGGGCCCATGTTCGTATCTACTTGCTTTCCAAATACCCAGGCCCATACAATCACGCATAGCATTTTCACAACAACGAGTTTGATTAAGGTAAATTCCACCTGCCAGAAGGCGAATAGAATTGGCGGGGTAACTGGATGTGCCATTCAGTTAAAGGGCCCAAAAACGTATAAGAAGACCCATAATACGAAAAATACCATGAAGCCCAGAAGATGAGCCCAAAAGCCATAAAAGGGGAAATCAAAAGGAGTTAAAAACAAGATATGCATGGCAACGCCTTTAACGGAAAACTGAGAAATAACAGGAAGTGATGAGATGAGATCATTCAAAATCTTGAGTGGTAATTCGTTCTGATAAATCCTAAAAGTAATCCATTCCGATAAATACTGAACGAGATATGTACAGCAAGCAAGCCTATATATACAGGTAATATTTGATAATTAAGGATGATTCGAATACAATATCTTTTTAACTAACTTAAGTATTGGAGTGTTTGCATGAGAAACCCCTCCAAATTGAACCAGCGACTTACCATCGTATAGTGGAAGATTGAAAATGAGACACGTCCTTAAGAGTTTTTGTCTAATCAAATCTGAAATCACCAATATGTCAACCTATGTTATCTCATCAACCACGTGTTTTGAATAGGAATATCTTACTCAGCCGCTTGCTTTAATATCGGACCATCTTTTACGCTGGGTTTGAAATGGATCCACAGTGATGCAGCCATTTTAGAACTATGCTAACAAGAAGTTCCTCGGCAAATACATACATACATACGTATACTACACGCTGCTTTCCAGCACCCCGGAAGACGCCAAAGATCAGAAGCATGGCTCTGGAATCTGAATTATGAGCCTTGATTGCAACCCAAGAAAAGTAGGCTCTTTGAATTACGGGAATTCATGGTAGGTTGCTCACTAATGTTCGGAAAATGATTGAGCGCCGCCCACATTTTTTAATTTATTTTTTTATTTCGTAATTAAATAAATATTTTTTAATAACATTAAAAAAATTAAAATATATATTAAAAAAACACAATTAAAAAAAAAACTTCACTTATTACTCACGGTAGCTCTATTGGTAGTTAAGAGCAGTGGACATGACACGGTCCTAAATGTTTTTGTCTATCTGTGAGAAAATACTTAGATTTTAATTTAGAGAAGAGATGAAATAAAATAATTTTAGATAAAAAAATAAAAAATAAATAAAATATTATTATTATAGTTTTAAAATTTTTTAAAATTAAATTATTATTATATTTTATATAAAAATTTAATAAAATTATAATAATAAGATTAGATAAGAAATATCAGATCATTTTTCAATCCGAAATCCGAATCAGGCTTAAATCTTTTTATACTTGGTAATTTGGTTACGGAGAGTTATGAATCTATACTTTATTATTATTTTATTTATCAGATCATTTTTCAATCCGAATCAGGCTTAAATCTTTTTATACTTGGTAATTTGGTTACGGAGAGTTATGAATCTATACTTTATTATTATTTTATTATTTATAAAATATTTAACATCATCTCACCGTTCAAACCTAACTCATTTTATAACAAACTTTCTAACTCCCATCCATCCATCAACGGTATCTCGTATCCCACGATATCTTATTTTTATTTTCTGATTCCACCTTATCTCCTTCGCTACGAAGAGACACAGACATAAAGGTTGTCTTGTCCTGCACGAGCTCGGTTGACTTGGGTCAACAAGGCCCCAATTCCCGACGGCAAATGTCTTGCGTTTTCACTACTCAATTCCAGGCTTTGGCTTATATCTATTCTGTTTCCTGGTTGATTACACAATTAGTACTGCAAAATTTGCACAACTTCAAAGTGGAAGAGATTCTTTCATCAAAATGCTTCCCTTCAATCCTTTCTTTCTTTCCGTCGTGTTACTTCTCATGCTTGGCTCCCTCAACCTGACCACACATGCCGCCGATCCAGTTCCTCTCTACCACTTCTGTCAAAACACTACCTTCTCCCAAAATAGCCTCTACAATTCCAGTCTCAACTCCCTCCTCTCTTCCCTCTCCTCCAACGTCACCCGCAACATCGAATTCTACAACACCACCTCCGGTCAGAACACCTCCGACAACCTCTACGGCCTCTTCCTCTGCCGAGGCGATGTCAATTCCCAAATGTGCCGAACATGCGTGGCTGCCGCGACCAAAGAGCTCGCCACTAAGTGTTCCAAGGAAAAGGTTGCGGTTATTTGGTACGACGAGTGCATGATTCGCTACTCCAACGAGTCTATCTTCTCCAACGTGACCGTAAGGCCTGGAGTTTATCTGTTGAACACGCAGAACATCACGGAGCAGGACCGATTTAACCGGCTGGTGAACACGACGATGATTGACTTAGCAAGTCGGGCCTCGAACTTTCCAATCGGTGTAAAAAAATTTGGAACCAATCAAACGAAATTTTCCGAGTTTCAAAGACTGTACAACCTTGTACAGTGCACGCCGGACCTCTCTAGCGCCGATTGCAACCGGTGTCTCCAGACAGCTATTAGCCTTCTTCCGGATTGTTGTGATGGGAAGCAAGGGGGAAGGGTTCTGTTTCCTAGTTGTAACGTTAGGTACGAATTGTACCAATTTTACACGGATGTATCTACGGCGCCCTCTCCTGCGCCAGGGCCTGCTTCTCCGCCTCCACCTACGGGCGCCTCTGCACCTGAATCAAAAGGTAGGTGGAGAACCCGTTTGGCTGCTTTTCATTCTCCCACTATTATTATTATTATTAGTATTATTATTGAGTCGAAGGATGTCTACAATCCATCTCGACGGCGTCGCCTCTACACGCTTTAGCAAGCTTTGTATCAGTTTTTTATTTTGGCCTAGTTTTTTAGGAGGAAGCTACCCTCGTTATTTACATACAGTCCAAGCTATTACAACTCAAAGAAAACAGCAACCTAAACGGATAGGAACACTGTCTTTCACTCTCTCTTAGGATGTGATTGGTTGTCAAATTAAATTAAATTTATCCCAAATTATTTATTAATGGGTTGCAATTATGAGTGATGAACTATCTGACAGTGCAGATAAAAAAGAGAAAATAAAATTATGATATAAACATTCATTTGTTAATTCCCTTCTGCCATGATGACATTTGAAAATTGCTAGTAATTTTTGTGTCCAAGTTCTGCCAATATATGAAAAGGTTTTATTATGTATAAATAAAGTTGTCTACTAATTTATTTATTAATATTAATTTTTTTATATTTAAAATTTAAATTAATATTATTTTTAATAAAATTTAATTTTTAATTAATCACATTAAATTAATATATATATTAACGTATAATTATGTTTATAATTAGATTTTTTCTATGAAATGAAGTCCAGTGGTATCGATGGCCACTTAGCAAGTGGACAAAAGGATGGAGTAAAAAAAATAATATTTTTTCTACTAAAGCTGCTTTCCCTATTGTGCTTGTGTTTGTTTGTGCTTAATTGTCTTTGGACCAGTACAAATTACATGCTTATTCACCGGGAGTCGTAACTGCTGTTTATGCAGGAAAAACAAAAATCTCAACAACCACAATAGTCGCCATTGTTGCTCCAATTGCTGTCTCCGTGCTGCTATTCATTGTGGGCTGCTGTTTCCTAATTAGGAGACGTAGAAAGAAGTTCGATGCAGGAAAAGGAGACAATGGTAAGGAATATATATATATATATATATATAATATATCAGTTTCTTGGCTATGATCAGCTTCTATGTTTTCGTGTTTGTAATTTTACATGCTGATCTTTGAATTTCAATCTCTTACGTTTATTGTTTGCATTTGTAGCTTTAAATGATATTACCACTGTAGAGTCCTTGCAATTTGATTTTAAAACAGTTGAAGCTGCGACGAACAAATTCTCCGACAACAGTAAGCTAGGTGAAGGTGGATTTGGTGTGGTTTACAAGGTATGGAATTGCTTTACATTGCTTGGTTTCTTTCTTTTCAGTAATACTATTATCACTTTGTCAGGATGATACTTCATCCAGTCTAGTAAATTAAACTCTTGCAACTATGAGCGATTTGGAGTTCACATTTTTTTTATTGGTATTCTATAAATTGTGCAAAGTAAACTGTTGTAAAGATTGACCGTTGAACATTTTCAGGGCACACTTTCTAATGGACAAGAAATAGCTGTGAAGAGGCTTTCAAAAAGATCTGGACAAGGTGCAGAACAATTTAAGAATGAGGTTGTATTGGTAGCTAAGCTTCAACACAGAAACTTAGCGAGGCTTTTGGGATTTTGCATAGAAGGAGAAGAAAAGATACTCGTCTATGAATTCATACCCAACAAAAGCCTTGACAATTTCCTATATGGTATGCCCAACCGTTCATACGTCAAATGTTCTCGTGACATGTTGATTAAATTGTAATTTCTGAAAGGTACATATTTTTTATCTATCCTAAGACGAGTAATTATTCTGATGAACTTGTAGACCCTATAAGACAAAGACAGCTGGATTGGTCCAAGCGTTACAAGATAATAGATGGAGTTGCTCGAGGAATTCAATATCTTCATGAAGATTCTCGACTCAAAATTATACATCGTGATCTCAAAGTCAGCAATATATTGTTAGATGCCAAAATGAATCCAAAAATTTCAGATTTTGGCATGGCGAGGATTTTTGGAGTTGATCAAACTCAAGGAAACACAAGTAGGGTTGTTGGAACATAGTAAGCTCCGAACCTTTTGTTTTGTTTTTCATGATCAGAAATACAGGTAAATTCACTGTTTTTCCCAACATATATATCGCTTAAATCTAACAACATAGGTAAAAAGTGGATCATTCGTTAAAACCATAATAAATAGTATTGTATGAGTAAGGTTAAAAGAACTCTCGTGGTCTTTTAACACAACCGTATTTTTGGTGCTGGTTTGTAGTGGCTACATGTCTCCAGAGTATGCAATGCATGGAGAATTTTCTGTGAAGTCGGATGTTTATAGTTTTGGTGTCTTGATTCTAGAAATTATTAGTGGCAAGAAGAACAGTACTTTCTATGAATCAGATGGTGCTGAGGACCTCTTGAGCTATGTGAGTTTGATCTAATTGTAATTTTTTTCCTTTTCTTTAATATCATCTTTGCACTACATTATAACAAAAACTGATGCAGGCATGGATACATTGGAGGGATGGTACACCCATGGAATTGTTGGATCCGGTTTTGGGAGATTCTTGTTCAAGAGACGAAGTCATGAGATGTATCCATATTGGGTTATTATGTGTTCAGGAAGATCCGGCAGACAGACCCTCCATGGCGTCAATCGTTCTCACACTCGATAGTCACTCTGTTACACTGCAAGCACCTCAGCAGCCTGCATTTTTCCTTCGCAGTCAAATTGACATGCCAACAAAGGTTCTGGAATCAGGTCAATCCACGAGTGCATCAATACCATTAATGTCAGTCAATGAAGCATCCATTACCGAACTACACCCTCGATAGTTATATATACACATCCGAATTGAGGGATCTTTTGCTTGTGAAATAGGAACTGAAGAAAATTATGTTCAATGGTTCCAAGTGGTGCAAGTCGAACATGATCATGAGTTCAAACCCTTTTGTATGTTTGGGGTATGTATGCTATGCTAATTAGTCATGCATGGCGTTGAGCATGAATAAGTGGGTGGTGGGCTTCTGTCATGCATGCATGCCAACTTAATCTTGTTTACTTTAATTTATACACACACACACACACACACACACACATATACACTAGGTTAAAGTAATGTGTAAAGCAATTTTGACTAGTTGGATCAGCGTGCTTTCTTGATATTAATTATTGTTTAGTATTTAAATCTCTCTATTTTCTTTTATTAATTTTTCGTTGTAGTGTTTTTATTTGTCTTTTTATTTTATTGGACCTGTATTTTTGGATAGGGCTTGTTTTTAATGCGTTTTCCTTTGTTTTTGGGCCCAGCCCTTCCAGATTAGGCCCAGCCCATGCGCCTTCAAAACCCAGCCCCTTATCTCCTTAAACGGTGTCGTTTTGGCCTCAATGCTCTTAGGGACTTGTTTCTTTCATCTTCTTCCTGCTGGCGCCAACTACTTATTCTTCATTTTCATTTCTTTTATTTTCTTTGTTTTTTCGTGTGTTACTGCCTGCTACAACTCTTCTTCTTCATTTCTTTTGTTTTCCTCTTCTTTTCTTCTTCTCTTGTTGCGCATCACCTGTTTCTTCTTGCTCTTCATTGTTGGTTCTTCTCCTCTAAAAATCGGTGAGCGCCACAACTCATTTTTCCATTTTCGGCTGGTTAGACCGCGAGCCTCCATTTCTTCTCCTCATTTCTTTCATTTATTTCTCTCTTTTTTTTTTCTCTCTGTTTTTCTCCATTGTAGCCTTGCAATGCAGCCCAACCCCTCATTTTCTCCAAAACAACGTCGTTTGGTCTGGGTTAGCATCTCCGGTACGTATCATCTTTTTCATAAAATTTTCGACGCTATTTATACATGAATGCCATCTTCTTCTCTTCAAACCAATTTTGTGTCAACTAATGGATGAATGTGTTACAGCAAAGTCATTGTAGTGGAAAACTTATGGATAACCAAACAAAATTTAACCAAACAAAAGCATAAAAAAAACCGAGAGAAGATCTAGTCAAGAGACAATACTCACAGAAAGCCACAATAAAAAAAGATCAACAAGAACGCAAGAACACACAATGGGAAGCAACAAACAGAGACCCCAACAAGCATTTCTTTGTCTAGACCTCGCAACTAAAAAAAAATCACATACCGATAACGACATCGTTAGGTCTGTTCACTTAACGGGAACAAAGAAATAAACAGAAAAACAAGAAAAAAATACCGTTCACTGTTAGGTCGATTAGATAGATACATAATAGAGATAGATATATATGTATATATATATGGTCTATGATAATTTTGATTGCACATTTAATTTGGCTACCTACTGTGCAAATGGATGTTGAAGAATAGAGCATGGCGATCGATTGCAACTTCAGTAAGTATCAGTTTATCCAAAAGAATTCAAGATTTAAAGTTCAAAGAGTAATTTGGTTTAGGAGTAAGGAGAGAATACATGAATTTATTTATTTTTATTTCATGGCAACTTATTAGATAATTAATGAAATATATTGTCAATATTTGTTTTCACAATATGAATAAATTAAACTAGAAACTTTAAAGGAAATACACCTACATAAATTACACGTCAAAATCATGCTAGGCAAAGTTGCTTGATTGTCAAATACATACTTAAGATTTAAAGTATAATTAATGAAAATTTTCAGGTTTTTAAGTTAATTTTTTAACATAATTTTGGCTAAATGCCATTTATAATGTGTTCAATTTTTGTTTTCTTCAACCATTTTAGTAAGTTTCTATTTGTTGACAGCGTGTTTTGTACATTTAAGGGTCGGGCTCTTAGTGGTCTGAGTCTTCGATTCCTGAGGCCTACGATGAGAAAGAAAAGGCATAAAAGAGGGTGGCCTTAGGGTGGCCCATGAAGCCTTCGATACTTAAGTTAGTGATAACTTCTTGGTGTGTAGTGAAATAAAGAGTGTAGCAGATAAGGATGCTTAATTGAGAGGATTTGGGTTTCAATCCCTTTCCCTGAGGACCCGGGGTCCTTATATACCCAGCCCTTGGGGCGCGATGGCCATACCCTACAACCTGGGGAGAAGGGATGTCCTCCTAGAGCTCCCTCCTTCATATCGTTTTTAATGTGGTGTGGCCTTCTAGGTTTAGTCATTAATGCGACGTGGTTGTCTGGTAAACTCATTTAATGTGGTGTGGTCTTCTAGTGCGGGCATGTTTCCTTCTCTTTTCGTTGATTTGGCTTCCCGCGCTCTTTGTATAACGTCTCATCCTGGCCCAGTTAGTCACACCCGACCTGTGCAGGGTTATGGGTCTCCCTAGGGACTACGAGGGGCCCCGTAGACCTAGGCCTGGCTTTTCGGGCCTTCTTGGCACAGTGGGGACTTTTTGATATCTGTTCTAGGCTGGTTTACATGGGCCTCAGGCCCAGGACAAAAATACACCCAATGCTAGTGTTTTTTTAAGAATTCAAATAGTTTTTTGCTAAATTTATGAAAATTAATGAAATTTGGCCAAACAAATATCCAATCGAATTTTCTTTAATGAGTTATTATTAAAAACAAATAAAAACTCAAGATTATCAAATATCATAACCCCAAATTTTGGACTATTAAGGCTACTTGACTATTATTATTGAGGAGTTGGTTGTTCCCTATCCAAACAACCTCAATACATAGTAATCAAGTGGTGGTAATAATAATTCATTTCTGTATGAATTTAAGTAAATTGAGAGTTTTAGCAAGTCCTTTTAGAAGTTTAGTAACGTTTATTCCCTGTAGGTAACAATTGATACTTATTCGGCAAAGTTGTGGAAAGATTAAGAAAAGTTAAAAAAGTTTAGATAAACGGGATTGTTATACTAAACTTTGCATAAAAAGAAAATGAACTGAGGTTAGTTTATGAAAATGTGCATGATATGGTTTGAAAAGAAATGTAAAAACAATTTCAGTTATGTGTTTTGCATTTCTCATGAAATTTGTATAAAAGAGAAAATGTTTTATGGCATGACTAGTTGTTTCTAAAATGTGTAAAAAAGTGAGTATGAAATATGGAAATTTTGTACATGTTATATAAAAATGTTCTGAATTTGTTTTGAATATGTGGAAATGATATGAATATGTAGGAGTGAAAGTTTAAATTAGAAAACTAGCTCGAACCGGACTGGTTGGCTCGGTTTTGAATCGATCAGGTCTGAAATTGGTTCATACATTTAAAAAACCGGCTAAATCTGGTCCAGAATCGGTTCTTGGCTTTTCAGGATCGGACCGGTTTATAATATATATATATAATATATAATCATATATGAAATAATTTTATATTATAATTTATAACATAAAATTTTAATCGTAAATATATATATAATTTTTAAATATAATATATATAATTATATTGACACTTGATTAAAACTGGAAAACCATATAGAAATCAATAAAACCAGAAGTACCGGTTTACGAGGGTAACGGGTCCGGTATTGGTTCTTGAAAATGTAACATTGGTGTATACCGGTTCAGCCCCAAAGTTTGTATAAAACAGGACCAAACCGAATCGGTTACACCCCTATGAATATGTTCGGCACTTTGTTTGATATGATATGCATATGAAAAACTTTTGGTATGTCATTCTGATTCTATTCTGATTCTGGTTTTGATATGATGATTTTGATTCTATTATATGATTGGTACCAACATCTTTCATATAAGTGCACCCACTTTGAAAACAAAGTGATTTTTCTGCGAATTCTTTATGTGTGCACACTTGAGGCTCCAAGAATGAATAAGAGAAAGTTTCACATTTTGATACTACCTGGTTTGGCTATTGGGGATAACTCAACCCTAAAAAATATGGTATATGATACGATACAATATGATATGAGATGATATAATAAGATGAAAGCTAAGACTACAGCCTTGGTGGGCTTGGCTTACCAAGAGGGAGGCCTGCCCGGCCCTGCCCAAGACTAATGAGACTCCGATAAGAGTTGCCAGGTGGGACATATGTCAACCTATTAGCTGCTTCGAATCATTACCAGCACGTGGCTACCAGGAAGCGTGTGGGAGAAGCAATCACCGTTGTTCACCTGGGAAAAGGAAGGTGGGTGCTGCCGGGACAAGCCTATGAGGTGCCAACTCCTAAAATCTCTAAAAAACAGCTGCTAAGAAGCGCGCGTGAGACGCAACCATGACTTCTATACTGAAGAAGGAAAGGTGGGCATCATCGCAGCAAGCTAAGAGGCAACCAAAATGATGGTCATGAAGTAGTAGCCGTGAGAATGAGTGCCAAAAGAATAACTATAGCTCTTTTTGTAGAGAGAGAGAGAGATTGGTCGAACCTGGCTAAAAGGGGTGTCAAGACATGAGTTAGACCTCAACGCCGCAATAATTATTTCTCTTAGGGTATCACACCCCCTAATGGATTCACATGCACAAAGCATGAGGTGCAATGTGATAGTTCCTTGGGATGAAAGCCACAGAACTCTAAACTACGATCTACCTAGTATAAAAGCCTAATTGAGATATGATCAAACTTATGAAATCATAAGACAAGAAAAACACTTCCTAAAAAGAAAACTGACTTAAGCATCGGAGGATCCCTTAACCACCCCTGAGCTCTCTTCTTTATTTATGTGTTTGCAAGTCCGTTGGTACACCCCCTAGCTATCCAAGGATTCCTCACAGTACGTACAAAATATGTCCAAAACATTAGCGCCATTTGTGGGATCTCTTGTAATAACGTGTGCTTTGCATGCTGGAGGTCTTCGCAATAACCGGGGCTTGGTTGGTTTCTTCAGGAAACGATGGACGCGTCTCAAGTAGAGAATGACAAGTTGGTGAAGAGATTAATGGCTCAGATGGAGGCGCTACAGAAAGAGAACAAAGCTTTACGGGAAGGCTCCCTCCAATCAACTGAAGCACTGGAGCCAAGTCGCAATCAAGAGGAGTCACGTAGGATGATGGTGGAAGATGAAGAAGGGGACAGGAAAAGGATGCAGCAAGAACTTCAAGAGCTGCAAAATAAGTATCAAGAGATGGCCAGAAGGGTGGGAACATCCTCTTCTGTTGATCAGATACTCGCCACCTTCGGCCTGCCATACAATGCCAGTGTGATGGCGGTGCCATTACCTCCAAAATTCAAAGTTCCGCAAATGGACCTGTATGATGGGTCTTAGGACCCATTGGAGCATTTGGATGCTTTCCAAGCCCATATAACCTTGCACGGGTTTCCAGGGGAGGTTACTTACCAATCATTCCCCTTGACCTTAAAAGGTGCAACTTGAGCTTGGTTCACATTATTGGGGCCAAACTTTGTGCGCCACTTTGAAGATTTATCATATCTCTTCCTCATGCAGTTTATGGCCGGTTGGAAGAGGCAGTGGCCTGCAACTTACCTCTTGACTATTAAATAGCGAGAGAATGAGAGCCTGAAATTGTACATATTTAGGCCTAATAAAGAGCGAATGATAACGGACGATTAAGATGAGAAGATCATACTGGCTACTCTCTTAGGAGGCATATGGCCTTGAAGTTTGTTTATGGCAGAATTGGAAAGTAGGACCCCTAAGACATTGAGGTAGTTCATGGACCAAGCAGATGGTTTCATTAACGAGGAAGACACTCTCTGGGCCCTAACCGCCCTGAGAGGAACAGAGATGAAGCAACCCGATAAGAAGGCCAAGGCACTAGTCCAAGCAAAACAGGCAAACAAAGGTGGACGTAATCGGTAAGAGAATGGCCATGATAGGCCCTTACCAAAGGTAATGGACCTCGATGCAACCGGCCGACATTAACAATAGAAGACGCAAGGGACCTCCTCTCCCGCAAGGTGAGAAGGCGAGGAGGATTGTTGGTACAAAGGGGCTGCAAAAGAGAAAATAGTGAGAGAATAAAGTTTGCTTCAAGGCGCATTAGAATATCGTTTTTCTTTAGACAATATTTACCCCCACCAATAACGGTATGCCCATGAGTTATGAGTGAATTTGCTTTCAAAATAGAATAAAGCTCAAAATAAGTTTGTTTGTCTAACTATGTTATGCACAGACGAAATTAGATCCGAAGACTCAAATTTTACTATTCAACATATCCTAATAATAATAATAAGTTTTGAAGAAATGAAAACTTTTGAGAGAAAATTTTGAAATTGACTTGTGAGATTCTACAATTGCTAACGAGTCTTTATAAATGACAAAATAATGGGAATGAAATTCGTTTTACCTTTTCCGAATTGGTATAGTTATTTATATGGAACGAAGCAATACAAAGGTTGGACTCGGCAACTTATGATTTTATTTGCAAACTGTTTCCTGGGCATCATTCGCCTTGGGCCAGATAGACCCATGCCCAGCCTTATCCTCTTATCTCATGGGCTGGTAAGTCTCGTAATTATACAGTTCATATAAAATGAAATAAAATATTTTATTAAAAATTAAATAAAATATTATTATAATATAATTTTTTAATTTTAATTTTATTTTAAAATTTAAAAAAATTAAATTATTTATTATATTTTATATAAAAATTTAATAAAATTATAATAATTATATGAGACGAGATAGTTTAATTTTGCATATCCAAATCAACCTTGACAAAAAGCTCTTCATGTCACGGGGTGATTCCAACCTCTTCCCATCAAATTCTAGCGTTCTATACCACCAAGCCAATTATCAACTTTGACATGCAAAACAGACCCAGATTATTATAACCATAGCCCATGATTTATAATTTTTCCATAATACCTCTCTTTCCAAATAATTCATAACTCCTAAAATAATTTTCAAAATAAATAATATATATATATATATATATATATATATATATATATATATATATTATTTGGAAAATTTTTCCAACAAGCTTGTCTTGCAATTCGTCAGATTGGTTTGGTTTGGTTCGGTTCTAGAAAATATTAAAAGTCGAACCGAACAATTTTAGGAAGAACGTCGGTAAGTACAGTGAATTTTGTTTTTTTGTTTTTATAATGCTCCAAAGTTGTGCAGTGTATAATAAAACTTAATCGCATAAAATCAGACCAATACTGAGTAAACAAATCGCTAGACAAAGCTAGGGTACCTTCTCCTCTTTTGGTACTGGGCTTGATCTTCTAATTAGTTTCAAATACTGAGCCTACCCTATTCAGCCATTTTAATGTGGGGCCAAAACTCCAGTAGAAATATGGGAAAAGATCTGGCCTCAATATTTAGGTCCCCGAGCTGATTGTAATCCAGTAGTGCTTGCACACGCTGGTCTTATGGGGGTAGAGACCATTTTCCCACGATTTCTGACTTACGAGGGGCTTAAATCTTAATGGATATCTTTCAAGCCCTCCCACACTACTTGGTTTGTTGTGAATTAGGTAAGTTAGATTAGGAGGAGGCTTGGCTTCCTTCCACAGAAGGGGTGATGGACCTCTGCATCTAGCTGGAAATAATTGTTGCGTATGGAATCACAGGGTGAGGGCAATAGCGACAATGAGTCTATCAGTGAGAGAAACCGAGTAGCCCCCTTCTCTATTCCTCTGCCATCTTTCAGGCCCTTTGGATGTATGCAATTTGGATTAATGTGACAGGAGTTGTTACGGGGACAATGCCTGGTGAGGGAAATGAGGAACTATTAACAATGCGTAGCCCCGTCAGTATGGTTCCTAGCCAACCAAAGAAGAACAAGGACAGAGGTTCATTTTTGTTTGCTTGTTTTGCATTCCGTACAAAGTCTATGACCATGGGTAGCCAGCAGAAGGTTAGCCAAGCCACTGGAACGAGTCAATATAGTTCAAAGCTACAGGAGGCACTGGACAAGTTCGATACAGGATCCAATGACAGTCAGCCAGTGTCTCATTTCTACTGCTTCGACGGCTACCTGGAGAAATTCCTACGGTTCACCATCCCTAGGGAAGGCGTCCCTTTGTTGGAGAAGCTCCGCAGCTATTATGGTGACTTCACAGCAGAGTGTAGGCTAGGAAATATGGCTGGGAGCATGCTGCTAAAGCTTCTATCTGCTGTACTTCTGGATATTCGTCGCGTGCCCTTGAAGGACTTAGATATTACTCGTGTTTGCGAGTGGCGCGATGCACTGAAGGAAGTTCTCGCAGCTGGCTTTGACGTGGGATTTCTACTTGGTCCTATCCGCCACATGATTGTGGAGTTTCACAACCGTCCATCAGAGCAGGAGCTTGCGGAGTTGGAGGCAACAATTACGAAGAAAGAAGCTGAACTGTTGGAGCTAAGGGCCAGGAGGGACAGACTTGCTGCCGCCTGTTCTTCTTTTGGACTTGGATCTTGTTTTGACCATATACTTGGTGTTTCTTTAATAACTAGATGAAACTTTACGATACTCTGGTTTTCTTTGCTTCTGTGGGACAATTTGATCAAGGAGTTTTGTGAGTAATGATTTATATTTGGTTAATTGTATGCATCATTGGACGAATGTTATTTGTTTGGCAGTTATGCAAAGGAAACTATTAGTTGAAAATATATCATTTGATTCTTGCAGCAGTGATTTTAATAGTGAGCAAAGCATCTCCCTTAATGGAAATGACTTTATCCTCAGGCCAGAAAACCTTACTACTAGTTCTATCTGCCTTGATACCATATGGAAGGGCATTCTCAAATCGAAGACATTCTTAGAAGAGGTTGTTGCTTCAGTGTGGATGTACGGGTCGTGGGTTCATCACTGACTACAAACCCAAGCCAAGAGTAACAGGCAACCCAGTAATCAACTGTGTCTCTCACACAGATGAATCCATGTTGTTCTTAATATTTCTCCTAAAGAATTCATTTCTTCTTTTTCCAGCTGTAGTAATGGACATGGACTGGTTTCTTCCCAACAATATTGTTGGGAATTTGGACCTCCCAAATTCACCCCCTAGGATCTACCCTTTGCAGGAATAATAAGAAAAATAGAGAAATAATAACAACACAAGAAATTTACGTGGAAACTCCAAAACATGAGAAAAACTACCAGACCCAGAGAAGAAAATTCACTATGTGAAAAATTGTTACAATCACACAATTTTTCTCCTCATCCCAAACACACCCACAAAGCTTTCCCCACTAGCAAAACTTTAACTCACACCTCTTCCCATTTTACAAAAATGGACAATAGAGGAATTTAACTAGAGTCAAAAGTTACTAGCTAAGCATTTGACTGGTGCACTTAAACTAAGAAACCCAAGCCTCCTTATATAGGCTTGTAAATGTGCTCCTCCTTCACTTCTCACCCATGTGGGACTTAAGTAAAGGAGCAAAAAGTCCAACAATCTCCACTTTGCGACTTTAACTGGTCCCACAGCCAAACTCCACTTCAATGAAGATCTTCATAGCTTCCGCTATCATGTTTCACCATAAAAACATACTCACTCAGAATAAACCAATTCCAAGCATTTCATTTCGGCCCATGTCGAAAACAATTTTGTTGAAAATTATGGTGTAACTTCTACGTTTGGCTTTCCTGGAAGTTCATCAGCCATCGATATGAATTTCCACCACACACCCTGCATCAATGCCAAACCAATGCCTATGTGCAAACTTGTGGACCTACTACATTAGCACATCCTCTATCATGGCAACTTTGGGAATTAACGGCATGCCATGAGAACGAACATGTCACTTTTTCCATGGAGAGAGACACAACGTTAGTATCAATACCAGTATCTCCATTTGCTGACTTGGAGCCACTTGCCGAGCCAGCTCCTTGTACTAGCCGTTTCACCAGTCGCTAGTATCACTACTGTCTTCAGGGATTGATCTGCTCTTCAACGCCTTGTGTAAACCAATTTCTCCACCTCATTCCTAACATCGCCTTGATGAATTTTTACCGTAGAAATGAATAGTACATCACTAAATAAGTTCCCAGGAAAGATTGGAGGGTCACAATGGACACACTTAAAATTTTCAATCTCCTAGACAGAACTTTTTTAGACTATACGTATCCACACTACCACACCAAAACTCCACCCTACAAAAAGAACCTAGTGGCTCTGATACCAATTGTTGGGAATTTGGACCTCCCAAATTCACCCCCCCAGGATCTACTCTTTACAGGAATAATAAAAAAAATAGAGAAATAATAACAACAAAAGAAATTTACGTGGAAACTCCAAAATAGGAGAAAAACCACCAGACCCAGAGAAGAAAATTCACTATGTGAAAAATTGTTACAATCACACAATTTTTCTCCTCACCCCAAACACACCCACAAAACTTTCCCCACTAACAAAACTTTAACTCACACTTCTTCCCATTTTACAAAAATGGACAATAGAGGAATTTAACTAGAGTCAAAAGTTACTTTTTTTTTTTTGTTTGAAAAATACTTCAATTCATTACTGAATGAAGGAAGTTACAGCTGTGACCAATAATTACGGGTAACAACCCCCGATTACAAGCCAACTAACCATCGGTTGTACGCTCCCCCGTACACAATTTTCATTGCGCCGGACTATGTCTAAAACTTCTAAGCTCTCCAATGACGACACCATACTGAGATGCGAGACTCTGATAAACAGAAATGTCAATCTCGGCTCGTCTGCGAGAAAAAACACCACAAACCATCATCATCCTCTAAAAGAGAAAAGGAACTATCCCACCTTCACCCTCTATAAGAGGAGAAGACTCACAAACCCTCATCCTCAAAAGAGGAGAGGTACTTGCCTATTTCAAAAAAATATAAAAAACTAAAATAAAAGCAACCAAACAGACACTGAAAAAAACAAAACTAGAGTAAAGCTTCAATGAAAAAAACAAAACTAGAATAAAAAAACAGACACTATGCCGTATGCCGTATACCCCTTTCTACACACAGATCTGTCAGCCCCTATGATTTTCACTGTAGCCTGCATCATGCATAGGTAGCCTGCACCATGCCGTTCCTGCACAATGATTTCTGACAACAAGCGAACCGTAACAGAGCCACCTCCTACACAAGAGTTTCACACCGTAGCCAGCTTCATCCCCATCACCGACGCCAGCCCATAACCACCAAAACCATCCTTACCCCACTTCAGCTAGACTAAACGGAGAACATAGACGAAACTAATGAACCGTCGAGAGGCTTATTCCAGACACCCAAATCAAAAAACCATATCTAGCAGCTCTAAACAATCAGAACGAAAACAAAGAAGAACTAAGAAAAACATCTAAACACTGCGACACCCGATTTCCGGCCACCATCCTAAGGAGTGACCGCCATGAGTTACACCCGGACTCCACCCCAAAACCCCTTTAAAATCTCCATGCAGCTCGGCATACAACCCGAAAAAACACCCTCTGTTTTCCATGATTAAAACAGAGATCTTTTACCCCGCGGGAAACACCCCAAACCAACATGCAAAAAAGTCATCTCCAGGAGCAAATCACCCGAATCAACTCACACCGACATCCAAAACAGAGATCTCCTAAAAACTAGAATAACTCTTAACAAAATGAAACAAACCGAAAGTAGAAAAGCAGAAAAAATAATCAACCACCATTTGACTGCGTCGCTTGAAGCTCCAAACACCATCCATGAAGACATCCACCGTGAGCTGCGCCCGAGATCCACCCCGGAGAAGCTTTATCCCCTCCATGCATCTCGGCATGAGTCCCTAAAAATCCTCTATTTTCCATGGAAAAAACAGAGTTCTATAACCTGTAGACAAGCACCCCAACCAGCAAGTTAAATCCATCTCCATGAGCAAGCTCCATGACCAGCCCACGCTTTAAACCTCAAAACTGTCCCCTCAGAAGACCAAAAACAACCGGTCAAGAACACCTGCCATTCGAAGCCGAAAACCTTCACCTCCACCATGGAATGTATCTTCGCCCATCCGGGTGATATGTTAAGATAAAGGACTCGGCAACAAACGGCTGGTCATCAGTCTCTCAATGGACATCAACACAGCTAAACAGCTTTTATTCTCAAAGGAAAATGTTGACTCAAAACAGAAACGAAAACAATGGAGGAGGGAGGGAGGAGCCGAAGCTCCACCTCCCTAAAAAACGGCTTTCCCTGAACTTTTCTAGAGAGAAGGAAGAGTTTCTCTCACTAGAATTTCTTCCTGACTGGTGCACTTAAACTAAGAAACCCAAGCCTCCTTATATAGGCTTGTAAATGTGCTCCTCCTTCACTTCCCACCCATGTAAAACTTAAGTAAATGAGCAAAAAGTCCAACAAATATCCACCATGAACAAGCTGGACCAGACATTCTAGAGTAGGTTGACCAAGTCAAAAGAACTTACAATGAGCATTAAGCAGCATGGGCCACTACCAAAGGACCGATCAAATAGAGAAGAATGGCAGGCCCAACACCCCAAGAATTTTCTCATGACAAGTAGCAATACGCCACAACTCAGAAAGCATATATGCATGGACCCTTAAGAGTGATTCTAAGCTTTAAATTCTGCTTCTCCAAATTAAAATTTCGCACCAAGCCAACATGCTTGATGAGATAATTACTTTTATTAAAACAATTTTACGAGTAATGATGAAGCGGCACGCGTACACTTGCTAGAATTTGTAGACAATATGGGAAGTTCTGATCGAGAGAGTGTTGGACAAAAGTGCACGATTGAAAAATATATATAAAGATCTATCACTTCATGGATAAATTTCTAATTTCTAAATCGCTTATTGCTGACTACGAACTCGACTAAGAACAGTATTATTGTCGTAAAAGCACTCAGATAAACAGCCTCTGAGATAGGAAAAAAGCATCAACAAGAAATTAATACAATGTTTGTCAAATGCTTACGTCCGTTTCACTTTTGGCAGTTAGCCCCATCCCTCGTGACTTTAAGATTATCTGATTAATCTCTCTTAACCTTATTTTCCAAATCTCTGACCAGAATTTTCTGTCATCTTTTTCATTTTTTTCTCAATTCTGTCACTTTCCCTTCTAGAAACGACAGAAAAAAATAAATGAAGTTCTTGAATTGCTTCGTTGACCTGCGCCACGCTCACCACTTATTTTGTTGAAGATTCGCACCCACTAATGTCCTTCTCATCTTTACTAGAGCGGTATCAGTATATTTTGTTTTTATTTAGGGGATATATCTTGAATCCTTTATGTCCGAATCCTTATCGGCACAAATAATTATTATATTTATTTAGTGCATCTTCATTTAAATGAAATCATATTTGCAGTATAAAATACAGCGTCGTCAATGTAAGTAAACATTTATATATATATATAATTTACTCGAGTCTTTAAAAAAAAAAAAGGGTAATTGCAAAACCTAACTTATTGGTAATTTTCCATTACACGTCTGAGACGTACGAAGTACCACATGAATATAAACTGAGACAGTGGCGAAGGGGAAGCAACTGATTTATCAAAATGACTTCCTTCAATCTCGCCATGATCCTTGCGTTGCTTTCCATGCTCGGCTTTCTTGGCCTGACCTGTACTCACGCAGCCGACCCAGTTCCACTCTACCACGTCTGTGAAAACTCTACCTTCTCCCAAAATAGCCTCTACAATTCCAGTCTCAACTCCCTCCTCTCTTATCTCTCCTCCAACGTCACCCGCAACATCGAATTCTACAACACCACCTCCGGCCAGAACACCTCCGACCCCGTCTACGGCCTCTTCCTCTGCCGCGGCGATGTCACTTCCCAAATGTGCCGAGCATGCGTGGCTGCCGCGACCAAAGAGCTCGCCGCTAAATGTTCAAGGGAAAAGATTGCTGTTATTTGGTACGATGAGTGCATGATTCGCTACTCCAACGAGTCTATCTTTTCCACCGTGGCCGTAAGGCCTAGAATTTCTCTATTGAACACTCAGAACATCACCGATCAGGACCGATTTAATCGGCTGGTGAACACGACGATGATTGACTTAGCAAGCCGGGCCTCGAACTTCCCGACCGGTGCTAAAAAGTACGGGACAGAGGAAGTAAAATTTTCCGAGTTTCAAAATCTGTACAACCTTGTACAGTGTACGCCGGACCTGTCCGGTACCGATTGCAAGAGGTGTCTTGAGGCAGCTATCGGTCGTCTTCCTATATGCTGTGATGGAAAGCAAGGGGGAAGAGTGATTTTTCCCAGTTGTAATGTTAGGTACGAATTGTACCCTTTTTACCGGACGGTAACTGCGATACCCCCGCCTACGCCAGCTCTTCCACCTCCATCTGCAGGTTCCGTGACTGAACTTAACACTGCTTTCTCCGTTTATACTTTCTACATTCTCCGTCTATAAGGTAACGGAAAAAGTAACGATGCGTCAATTTCGGGCCTCGCTAACTTTTTAGGAATTTTTTTACGTAGGGTAGGCACATGATAAATAGAATAATTTAATTATTTTAATATAAAAAAATAAAAAGATATTGTATATAGGGTAGGATGTTGAGTGGCATAAGAATAATATTATCTTTTTAATAGGAAATGGAGTCATTTGACTCATTGCTAATTGTCTTTTAGTCTGAGAGTGATTGCCAAAATTAAATATTTTAAGGAGTGCTTATAAATTGGTAGTAATTTGAGAAACTGTGTATTTTTCCCTATTAGATAACTTTGAGATATTGTTAAAATATCTGAGTGGATCCGGAATGTCATCACACAAGTTTTGGAATTCTTGACCTCAAAGGCACGTCTTACTTGAGTCTAGTTTGGATAACGAGTTAAGATGAGAAGAAAATTAAAAAATTAAATTTTAAAGTTTTATTTTTTAATATTATTTTTATTTTAAAATTTAAAAAAGTTGAATTATTTATTATATTTTATTTAAAAATTTGAAAAAATTATAATGATTAAATATATGAGATGAGTTGAAATAATTTTACTATCCAGGCCTTAATCTCCCTTTATATATGTAAGATGAGTGTACATAAAACTTAATTTCTACCCTGCACTGCTCCTCATTGACTACGGTACTGCTTCGTATATCAATGAAACATAATATTTTTATGCAGGAAAAAGCAAAATCTCGGCAGTAACAATAGTCGCCATTGTTGCTCCAATTGCTGCGGCTGTGATGCTCCTAGTCCTGTCCTACTGTTTCCTAACTAGGAGAGCAGCAAGAAAGAAGTTGAACGAAGAAAAAGGATCAAGTTTTGAGAAACCAGATCATGTCCTAACCTATAATGGTAGGCAATTAAGTTGTCTTGTGTTCAATAGATCTCACTCTTAAAACATTTTGATTCAAACATATATCTGCCCTGGAAAAAATAAAAATAAAAAATAAAACTTGTATCTGTATTCTGTACCCATCCAGTTAAAGTTGTTCTTTGACCTCCACTTGTGGGAATGATAAATATAGAGAAAACATGCCACACAGCCTTTGTGTTTTAGTACAACACGAAATAAGACAATTATATCATGATGAAGAGAATAGTAAATTATCTCTATCATATAGCTAAATCTCTTCCTTTTTTGGGATGCATAGCTGCAAATGAAATTGCAAAGGAAATAGCAACAGCAGACTGTTTGCAATTTGATTTTGGAACAATTGAAGCTGCTACCAACAAATTCTCAAATGAGAACAAGTTAGGTTCTGGTGGATTTGGGGACGTTTACAAGGTACTAAAATCAATATTCATTTATTGACTTTATTCATTTTTTTCTTTTTCCAATTTTCTAATACTTCTCAAAAGAACCATATCTATCAAATTTATTGCATTTCAATATGAACAAATTCAGAATTTTAAAAACCTTTTGAAGTCGGGATTTTATAAATTCTACAATGAAAATTATTCTAAAGCTGGTTGAAGTACCAATATTGGCAGGCTACACTTCCTACTGGACAAGAAATAGCAGTAAAGAGGCTATGGAGAAGCTCTGGACAAGGTGCAGAGCAATTTAAGAACGAGGTTGTACTGGCAGCGAAACTTCAACACAAAAATTTAACAGAGCTATTGGGATTCTGCTTGGAAGGAGAAGAAAAGATACTAATCTATGAGTTTCTTCCTAATAAAGGCCTTGACTATTTTCTATATGGTATGCCTACCGGAACATCTGTCTAATACTTTTACATCAGGATGCATGTGCATCTGGTCCTTCATTTATTGATTGAAAAGTCTCTTTCATCTTGATAAACTTGTAGATCCTAAGAGACAAAGACAACTGGATTGGTCAAAACGTTACAAGATAATGGGCGGGGTTGCTCGAGGAATTCAATATCTTCATGAAGATTCCCAAGTTAAAATTATCCATCGGGACCTGAAAGTTAGCAGTATTTTGTTGGACGCAGATATGAATCCAAAAATTTCAGATTTTGGCATGGCAAGGATTCTTGAGGCTGATCAAGATCAAAATGATGCAAGTAGAACCGTGGGGACATAGTAAGTTCTAAGTTGCTTCTCGCTGTTTTGAACATTAGAACGGATTCATTCGTGCCAGAAATAATTAAGGATAAATAAATTGACAGGCCGATGGTCATTCTAAAATTTTGATCTCAAGAAACATATGCCTAGCCTTCTTACGTCTTTTAGTAACACTGCTGTGTTTCTGGTGCTACTTTGTAGCGGTTACATGGCTCCAGAGTACGCAATGCACGGGGAATTTTCTGCGAAATCTGATGTGTATAGTTTTGGTGTCATAGTCCTAGAGATCATCAGTGGGAAGAAGAACAGTAGTTTTGAATCAGAGCAAGTTGATGACCTCTTGAGCTATGTGAGTATAAACCAGATGTTTGTTTTTTTTTTTATCATACCCACCAAGTGCAAGGAGATATTCTGACCAATATTACTTGATAAAACATGCAGGCTTGGATACATTGGAGAGACGGAAGCCCCCTGAAATTGTTGGATCCAACAATGGGAGACTCTTATTCGAAAGAGGAAGTCATGAGATGCATCCATATCGCCTTATTATGTGTTCAGAAAGATCCAGCGGATCGACCTACCATGGCATCAGTCGTTCTCATGCTTAATAGCTACTCTGTCACTCTTCCATCACCTCAGCAGCCTGCATTTTTTCTTGGCAGTAGAACTGACCCGAACATACCAACAATGGGGATGGAGTCTGCTCAATCTATTGGCATGACAATGCCATGGTCTGTTGATGATGAGCCCATTACCGAACCACAGCCTATAGTGTGAGGAAACAAGGCATATGCAAATATTGTGCAACATGCCACCTGAGCGCCAGGTTTAGAACTCAAGTAGCCAGCTGATGGAATTTATCCGTGTCTTACTAAAAAAACAAGTCTAACTAGAAGACATCTATGACTTGGAACCTTACTGTTGTAAGCAAGCGTAATAATGGACGAATTCCCCCATCATCACACCTATTATCTGACAAAGGGAAATGCTTATCCCACATACAAAAGGCACCAATGGTGGCCCACTTATTCGTTTAATTTTTTCTTTTTTGGTGTGATTAGGGAAGTGTTTTTAAATGATTTGGAGTCTGCTCAATCTATTGGCATGACAATGCCATGGTCTGTTGATGACGCGCCCATTACCGAACCACAGCCTCGATAATGTGAGGAAGCCAGGCATATGCAAATATTGTGAAAACCTGCCACCTGAGTGTCAGGTTTAGAAAACTCAAGTAGCCCGCTGATGGCATTTATCCGTGTCTTTAATAAAAACGAGTCTAGCTGGAAGACATGTGTGACCGTAAATATGGCGCAAGTATTAAATTTGACAGCTCTCTAGAGTAGCTCTAGCTTATTAGGCCCTATCAGACCTACGTATTGATCAGCCTCCAATATTTCAACCTATGTTTTTGTTTTTCCTAATAAAATCACCAATATTTCAACTTATGTTATGCCATCACTCACATGTTTTGAATAGAAACATGGTCAATCAGTTGTTTTAAATTATCTTTCTGAATACAACTACTTCAGATATTTTCTTATTATTTTATTAATAATAATATTTATTATTCTTATTATTATTTATAAAAAAATAATATTATATATAATTTTAAAGTGTGTAAGTGTCATAAAATCATTATAAAAAAAGTATATCTATTATTAAAAAATTAATTTTTTTCAAATAAATCTTATATTTATTAACATTTTTATAAAAAAAAAATTATGCAACACTTATATTCTCCGCAACTAAAAAAATCATTTCCCTTTTACAAATCAGATGAGATACAGCCACCACCTGTGCGTATTTTCCTCTAGCTGTGAAATGGTTCCACGGTGATGCAGCCATTTTTTAACTATGTTAACCACAAATTCCTTGGCAAATATATATATATATATATATATATATATNATATATATATATATATATATATATATATATATAATGTTAAAATAATGCTAAACTCATTGAGATTGGATCTCGACACTTCTTTTTTTTTTACTTAATCATTAAGTATTTTTTAATAATATTGTAAATTTATTTTTAAAACTTTTTTCAAAGATATAAAAAATATATGAAAAAAAGAAAACATTTATCCTTTTGGAAGAATTTGTAGGACTATAACTTGGTGGGTGTATCACAAATTTGTATACATACACTCTGAATTAGGGATAAAAATTTAAATCAAAAAATTGGAGGACCGGTCCGGTTCGGACCGGATTGGTTGGTCCATTTTTCAATAAGTCCGGTTTCGATTCTTGACTTTTCGAGACCAGACCGGATCCATTTATAAAATATATAAAATTAATTTTTAATATTATATAAATTTTTATATATAATTATATATGAAATAATATTATTTTATAATTTATAACATAAAATTTTACTCTTGAATATGAATATTTATTTGATCATTGTTATTAATATAAAATATATATTAATTACATTTTATGACCTAATAAATTCGTAACATATTTCTTTTAATAAATATATAATATATTAGTAATATATATTAGTAATAAGAGATGAGAATCTCAAATGATACTTGAAGGATCAAGAGAATCCTGCTCGTCTGATCCTGATTAAGGAACTTCACGCGAGTGAAAATCCCTCTGTTTCAAACCTGAAGTTGAAAGGAATTTCAATTGAGTCTCAGGTTACTTCTGCGTACTATTCAACCAAAGATGATCTTGAGTCCAAGGATAAATCCATAAAGAAAGAAGTACATAGAGATGACACTGATTCGTTATCTCCAACAACTTCTGATATGGTTGCTCCTGTCCACCAATAATTAATGGTATTGGACAAAGCACTTGATTTTGATAGTATTTGTGACGCCCCCAAATTCCGCTTGGGATTAAACGGACATTTGAAGCGTCGAGACATGCAACACAAGGTTACCTGCCCCCGTTCATGACATATAAGATGCAATGTTCCTAACATGCATCTAACATTATGCAATATTCGCAGCGGATAATCTTTTTCTTTAGCAATACTTGCACCAAACCAAAAATATCCCAAATACTTGAAACATATTTCATACATAAAGGTATACTAAAAATCCGTGATCACCACACTAGTCTAAAATGGTTGTGATCAAAAGAATACTTGAGATACAACTCCAAAAGTACAAGTATTAACCTAAGTTAAATACTATACCATCATCAACATCGCACCGTGGCCTAGTCGACCGTATTCAGTTGGTCAGATTCCAATTCTCCTTTGGGTCCTGTAACAAGATCTACCATTCGGGGGGAATGGTAGTTGGGACTACCACAGTGAGATTTGATTACAAATCTCAGTAAGTTAACATAAAACTTATACACAGGTTAAAAATGCATGCATGGCAGTAAAAGCATAAATGCATAATTATAGTCATACATAAACATAGTATAACTTGACATATAGCATGACTTAACCAGAACTTAAGCGTGAACTGAACTTGACTTAACATGGCATGAACTTAAGCTTAAAACATAACATGAACAATCAACATAACATGAACGTGAAACATAACATGGACATGAACATAACATAACATGAACGTGAGCTTGAACGTATCATAAACGTGAACATAACATGATGTGAACATGAACTTGGAACATAACATGAACATGAACATAACATGTACGTGAGCATAACATAACATGAACTTGATCTGAAACTTGACTTAACATAAACTTGGAATCTTATTTAATTGTCTTGATTAATAACGTGCATTAATACGTACTCCACAGTTGTTGTGGCCCCACGTATTCAAGTAACATAAAACATAATACGTACTCCACAGTTGTTGTGGCCCCACGTATTCTACATGTCACAATTGCTGTGTCTCATGTAGTGTATGCTCCACAGTTGTTGTGGCCCCATACTTCATGCTCCACAGTTGTTGTGGCCCCATGAATTCACATAACATAAAATATAATACGTACTCCACAGTTGTTGTGGCCCCACGTATTCTACATGTCACAATTGCTGTGTCTCATGTAGTGTATGCTCCACAGTTGTTGTGGCCCCATACTTCATGTAACATAAAATATAATACGTACTCCACAGTTGTTGTGGCCCCACGCATTATAAGTAACATAAATATAATACGTACTCCACAGTTGTTGTGGCCCCACGCATTATAAGTAACATAACATAAATATAATACGTACTCCACAGTTGTTGTGGCCCCACGCATTATAAGTAACATAAATATAATACGTACTCCACAGTTGTTGTGGCCCCACGCATTATAAGTAACATAACATAAGATATAATACGTACTCCACAGTTGTTGTGGCCCCACGCATTATAAATAACATAACATAAATATAATACGTACTCCACAGTTGTTGTGGCCCCACGCATTATAAGTAACATAACATAAATATAATACGTACTCCACAGTTGTTGTGGCCCCACGCATTATAAGTAACATAAATATAATACGTACTCCACAGTTGTTGTGGCCCCACGCATTATAAGTAACATAACATAAGATATAATACGTACTCCACAGTTGTTGTGGCCCCACGCATTATAAATAACATAACATAAATATAATACGTACTCCACAGTTGTTGTGGCCCCACGCATTATAAGTAACATAACATAAATATAATACGTACTCCACAGTTGTTGTGGCCCCACGCATTATAAGTAACATAAATATAATA
Organism: Carya cathayensis; assembly: GCA_011037825.1. Taxonomy (NCBI): domain Eukaryota; kingdom Viridiplantae; phylum Streptophyta; class Magnoliopsida; order Fagales; family Juglandaceae; genus Carya; species Carya cathayensis. Next base: position 1,096,234 of record QGSO01000784.1, on the reverse strand, counting down.
CGTACTCCACAGTTGTTGTGGCCCCACGCATTATAAGTAACATAACATAAGATATAATACGTACTCCACAGTTGTTGTGGCCCCACGCATTATAAATAACATAACATAAATATAATACGTACTCCACAGTTGTTGTGGCCCCACGCATTATAAGTAACATAACATAAATATAATACGTACTCCACAGTTGTTGTGGCCCCACGCATTATAAGTAACATAAATATAATACGTACTCCACAGTTGTTGTGGCCCCACGCATTATAAGTAACATAACATAAAATATAATACGTACTCCACAGTTGTTGTGGCCCCACGCATTATAAATAACATAACATAAATATAATACGTACTCCACAGTTGTTGTGGCCCCACGCATTATAAGTAACATAAATATAATACGTACTCCACAGTTGTTGTGGCCCCACGCATTATAAGTAACATAAAATATAATACGTACTCCACAGTTGTTGTGGCCCCACGCATTATAAATAACATAAAATATAATACGTACTCCACAGTTGTTGTGGCCCCACGCATTATAAATAACATAAATATAATACGTACTCCACAGTTGTTGTGGCCCCACGCATTATTATAACATAACATGTCTTATCTTTCTTAATGCATGTGATATTATTTAATATCATATACTTTTCTAACATGGCGTATACTTGTAAATGGCATAATATGATTTAATCATAAACATTTCATGGCATACATGTATCATATGGCATACTTAACATGGCATACTTATAACATACATCATTGTATGACAGAAAAGATTATATAACAGATAATTATTCATGAGAGATTAAATCATACGTAACAGATAAACATGTAATGACATAGCATGACATGGCATATACGATAACATACATACATAAATTGTAGTTCTCTTACCCATCACACATACACAATAAACTGATAGTAAGTTAGAGGCTAACTTACCTCGATCGTCGCGTTCTATGAGAATAGAGCGCGAGACACGAGGAACTGCACAACAGCTGGAAGAGGAACACTCAAGTCCTTAAGATTTTCACTTCTGAACTCAATTGCCATATTGTAAGCACTTGCAACACCACGGCCAACTTGAGGTTTCACTATACTCGGAAGAGATAAATTGACTTCAGAAAGCCTTTGCACTAAAACAAGTTCATTAAAATTATCAATAACAACCAAACAAACAACTCATTTCTCAATCCATATACTCTTAGCCATAGTCAACCACAAGATGACACCAGTCATCCCGGACTATAATCCATATCATCACTGCTTCGGGACACTGTCATACAGTTTCCCAACATTACACCATACGCTCCACACTTCTCTGCTACGCCATTCAACCCTTCGTGACACGCCATCCGGTGTATCACGACTTAGTACAGAGTACACTCACGTGAACTCTCTTCCATTCACACTACAAAACCCATCACTGCGATACACGTCTCACGGTGCATCGCTACGCGACACGGAGTACGCGCTACGCGTACTTCCTTCGCTACAACACTCATCAACACGATGCACATCACACGATGCATCGCCATACCACACGGAGTACACTACATGCGTACTCCCTTCCTTCTACGACCCACATCACTACAGCGCATGTCGCGCGGCGCGTCGCTGCATTACACAGAATACGCTACACGCGTATTCTCTTCACACAACCCGCCGTATCACATCTACGGCATCCATCTCACGCCTATACTTCACAGCACAGTCCACAAAACTACAAAATCAAGCCTAACACTTCACAACCACACTTCGTTTCACAACTACGCAGCGAACTCCACAAACACTAACTACACAGTCTACAGCCAACCAAATCAACTATGTTAAACATAAATAACTAAAGATAGAGGGTTAAGACGAGAGAGATGTTATTGCTGTCGGGAAAGAATCCAAAACTGATAATTTTAGCGGGCTGTTACAGTATTGATATGGTTTCTCTGTTTAATGAATTTAATTCTGCTGAAAATTGTGATAAAAGAAAATCTTATCATGCAATTTTATTCAGTTCCTGAGAAACAGAATATTCGAATAAGAAAAGATGTGTGCTCTTAACAAGCACATACTATTCTTTGATTTTCTTGAGAATCATTATGCTTCAAAGAAGGATGATTCAAAAAATAGTTTAAATGTTTTAAAAACAAGTTTTACTAAAGAAGAAAGCAGAACTGTTGTAAAAACCAGCCACCCTCCTTTAGAAACTATCTTTGTTTCAGTAAAAGGTGTTGAAGTGAAAGCTTCGCCTTTTAAGATTTCGGATCCAGGTCTGCAAAAAATGTTTTGTTTGAAACAAAAAAGATTATTGAACAAAACAATTTTATCAACCAGACCCTCCATACAATAGGTCAACAACTTAACCGTATAGAGGATAAAGTTTAAAAATCTGTTTTCCAAAATCCTGCTTCAACTAGTTTGAAATTGATTGAAAAACCTTTGATTAACTTACCAGAGAGTAGACCAAAAATTACTTTTAAACCAGTCAATAAAACTCTTGATAAAATTGATCGATTGCTTGCTGAGATTAAGTAAGAAAAACCCTTTGCTTGTTCGCTAGACAAAAGCAATGAAGGGGTTGATTTTGATGATTCATTTTTTGTGAACACTTTGGATGATGATGGTTTGTCTAATGACGCCTTGTTTGATAATTCCTTGGTACAGAAAATAAATTTAATTCAAAGTGGTTTTCAGGACCTTTAGACTGAAAGACCTGAACTTGCCAGAATTTATTTGAAATGACCTAATCCCATTGATCTTACGAAAAACTGGTATAGTAGACCCACACCACCTGATTTGCAGTTTGAGGAAAGAGGTTTCCAATCTCAATTCTATGTATCTGCCGACCAAATGTATGAATGGAATATTGATGGATTCTCTGAGTAAGAAATCCTCAATGCTCTTAATCGTATGTCTATGGTTGCTAATGCTTATATCAACAACGGTCTCGGCTAGACTGGGATAGTTAATATCCTAATCAACAGATTTTCAGGCATGCTTCGGGCTTGGTGGGATAAACATTTCACAAACGACGCAAGGGGTACCATTCATTCTGCAGTCAAAAAGATTGAAGAAGGTTTACCTGTATTTGACCAAGAAAGAGGGCAAGGAGTCCTTGATTGTGTCAATACCCTGATTTATACCATGATTAAACACTTTGTTGGAACACCTTCCAACATTACCAACCGTATTTCAGATTATCTAAACAATGTGAGATGCAATAAGATGTCCGATTACCATTGGTATAAAGACGTCTTTATGTCTCGAGTCATGATGCGAGATGACTCACATATGCCTTACTGGAGAGAGAAATTCATTGATGGATTGCCTCGTTTGTTTGCCATTAAGGTTAAGGATTCACTTATTGATATTTCGGGATTTCTGAATTATGATAATTATACTTATGGTGACATCATAAGTATGATTCAGAAACTTGGTATTAGTATGTGCAATGATCAACATATGCTTGCACAACAAATGAAGGATAGAAAGTATGCCAAATACGAAATGGGAAACTTTTGTGAACAATTTGGCCTTCCTCCTATTGCTCCATCCTGGCAACATAAGAAAAGTTTTAAAAGATTTTCTAAACCTCGTGGGAATAACAGGAGAATACCCCGCGATGATTTTTATCAAAAATCTGTTTCAAAACCGGTTTCAAGAAGGAAACCATTTAAGAAAAAGGTTTCTCAAAACCACGATAAGGGAAAGTGTTTTACTTGTGGTAAAGCTGGACACTATGCTGATAAGTGCCCTAAGAACCACAAACTCAAAAAGAAGATTAATGAGTTACATATTAATGCCGCTAATCAAGAATATCTATTTCTACTCATCGAAAATGGATCTTCTATATCTTCGGATGTGGATGAATTTAGTTCTGATGGTTCAGATTACCACTCAGACTCTGATTATCCCAACTCACCAAATATTAAGTTTGGTTGCAATGATTCTTGTTGTAAACTTGTTGTAAACCTGAGAAGAAGACAATTAATGTCTTAACTCTGGATGACAAACAAGAAAAGGTTTTAACAAAAGAGGAAGAATATGAGAATATGCTCTTATCTCTTATTTCACAAATTGAAAACCCTGAGCTTAAAGAGAAATATCTCAAGCAGCTCAAGAAGACTTTGACTCGTAAAGAGCCTTCGTCTTCAAGGAAGATTTCTTTCAAGAAACTTTGGGACTTTTTCAAAAACAAAAATCCAAAGAGATTTCAACAAAAGATTTGCAGCATGAAGTTTCTTTAATTAAAAAAGAAATTTCAAAACTCAGAGAAGAAGTTAAGACTCTCAAATCTGAGAATGCGTCTTTTCGTCAAGATTTAGTTGTTTTAAAGATTTGATCATGATAGTCCTTCTGGCGATGAAACAAATCAGTCAAACCATGCTGGACCCTCAGATCCAGGAAAGGATATTTGTTTGCTTCACCGTTATGTTCCACAGAAATGGTCTTGTTTGGTAGAAATTATTGTTAGCCATGAATACAAATTCTCTGCTATTGCTTTGATTGATTCAGGTGCTGACTTGAACTGTATCCGTGAAAGATTGGTTCCTACTCAGTACTTCGAAAATTCTGAAGAAAATTTATTCTCGGCAAATGGATCTAAGATAAAAATTTGTTATGAGTTAAATAGTGCTCATATTTACCAGGACAATGTTTGTTTTAAGATTCCTTTTATTTTGGTTAAGAATTTGACCCATGATGTCATTCTTGGGATGCCATTTCTTAACATGATTTACCCATTCCTTTCTTATGCCTGTGGGATCACAACTGATCCATTTGGACAGAAAGTTAGGTTTAAATTTGCTTCTAAGTTTGAATGTGATACTGCTAGAAAATCGGTGTCTTTGCTTTCTGCTAAAAGAAAACATCTTGATTTTCTTAAACAAGAGATTAAGTTCAAACGCGTTTCTGATAATTTGAACGATCCTTTGATTCAGTCAAAGATTGCAGATTTTAAAAAAAAAACTTTAATTTCTTATATTTGTTCAGATCTTCCCAATGCTTTTTGGCATAGGAAGAAACATGTTGTTTCTTTACTTTATGTTAAAGATTTTTCTGATAAATTAATTCCAACCAAAGTAAGACCTATTCAAATGAATAGTGAAACTTTGAAGTTTTGCAAAACTGAGATTCAGGATCTTCTTGCCAAGAATATCATTAGGCATAGCAAGTCACCTTGGCCGTGTGCTGCTTTTTATATTCAGAAAAATGCTGAGAATGAGTGAGGGACACCCCGTTTAGTCATTAATTACAAACCTTTGAACAAGTCTTAGAGTGGATTAGGTATCCTATTCCCAATAAACAAGATTTGATTCATAGGTTAGAAGGTGCAGTTGTGTTTTTCAAGTTTTACCTTAAGTCTGGATTCTGGCAAATCCAAATTAGGGAGTCGGACAGATACAAAACTGCTTTCACCACCCCTCTGGGACACTATGAGTGGAACGTGATGCCATTTGGGCTGAAGAACACTCCTAGTGAATTCCAAAATTCTTTCTATCATTCACCAGTTTCATCATCGTCTACATAGATGATGTTTTTGTTTTCTCCAAGTCCATTGAGGAACACTGGAAATACCTCTACACGTTCCAGGAAATCATTAAAAAGAATGGACTTGTTCTTTCAGCCAAAAAGATTAAATTGTTTCAAACCAAGATCAGATTCCTTGGTTATGACATCTTTGAAGGCAAAATCAGGCCCATTCAACGAGCCATTGAATTTGTTGACAAGTTTCCTGATGTCATCCTTGACAAAAACCAGTTTCAGAGATTTCTTGGTTCTCTGAACTATATTTCTGATTTCTACTAGGATATGATAAAACAATGTTGCCCTTTGGTCGCGAGATTGAAATCCAATCCTGCTCCGTGGACAGACGTTCACGCAAAATTAATTCAAAAAATCAAGACACATGTCAAAACTCTTCCGTGTCTTAGTATTCCTGTTTTAAATAGTTTCAAGATAGTTGAAACTGACGCCTCAGACATAGGCTATTTCGGCATCCTGAAACAAGTTGTTTCACCAGGTTCTTATGAACAGATTGTTCGTTTCCATTCCGGAACCTGTAATCATGCACAGTATAACTATAGTACTATTAAAAAAGAAATATTATCTGTTAGTTTGTGCATTTCTAAGTTTCAAAGTGATTTATTAAATCAAAAATTTCTTTTGCAGGTTGATTGTCAATTAGCAAAACATGTTTTAGAAAAAGATGTTAAAAACATTGCATCAAAACAGATTTTTGCACGATGACAAGCTGTTTTAAGTGTTTTTGATTTTGACATTGAATTTATTAAATGATCGGATAATTCTATCCCTGATTTTTTTATCCATGAATTTCTGTAGAAAAATGAGTAAGAAAAAGAGGCTCGATGGATTACCCAATTCCCCCTCTATTTCCAACATGCTTATGCCTCCGGCATCTGCATCTGTTTCAACCATGGCTTCCTCTCCATCGGAGATAGCCAATAGATTTATCAGTCTTGGTCAAGTACCTAAACCGGTTACCCCTGCTTTTTTTGTTTCTACTTTGGCTACACCTTTTGACCCGTATGCTAATCCCTTAGCAATAACAAGGTCCAGGCCGGTTAACAGATTCATCTCTGCCAATAAGGCGGAATATTTAAAAAAAGCTTGGATCGTTAACCTGTTCTATATTGAGAAAACAATAAGAACAGATCATTTTCAAATCGCTTTGGATTATTTCCCTCGAGGTTTTCACTGGATCCCAAAAAATCCAACTAAAGATCTCAAATTTTATCTCGGGATTTTGGTTCACACCGATTCTGTTTCTATTAAACCAATTCATTGCAAGGTTGATCCCTCCAGGATCATCTTTCATAATTGCTATTTGGTTTAAGTTTTGACGGAAGAAGAAGGGGGCACCCACCCTTCTACTCCCAAAACTTTGATTAAGGAAACATGAGTTTCATATAATTATTATGATTATATTGAAGCTTGGTTAAAGTTTCCTTTGTTTCAAACCCCAGATTTTCAGCACTCTTGGTTCTTCAACTTTAACAAGTAGTGCAAAAAGAGTTTTCCTTTATGGTTTCAGAAATGGTGGAATTTCTATGGCCCCATTGTGACGCCCCCACATTCCACTTGGGATTGAACGGACATTTGAAGCGTCGAGACATGCAACACAAGGTTACCTGCCCCCGTTCATGACATATAAGATGCAATGTTCCTAACATGCATCTAACATTATGCAATATTCGCAGCGGATAATCTTTTTCTTTAGCAATACTATGCACCAACTAAATATATCCCAAATACTTGAAACATAATTCATACATAAAGGCATACTAAAAAGCCGTGATCACCACACTAGTCTAAAATGGTTGTGATCAAAAGAATACTTGAGATACAACTCCAAAAGTACAAGTATTAACCTAAGTTAAATACTATACCATCATCAACATCGCACCGTGGCCTAGTCGACCGTATTCAGTTGGTCAGATTCCAATTCTCCTTTGGGTCCTGTAACAAGATCTACCATTCGGGGGGAATGGTAGTTGGGACTACCACAGTGAGATTTGATTACAAATCTCAGTAAGTTAACATAAAACTTATACACAGGTTAAAAATGCATGCATGGCAGTAAAAGCATAAATGCATAATTATAGTCATACATAAACATAGTATAACTTGACATATAGCATGACTTAACCAGAACTTAAGCGTGAACTGAACTTGACTTAACATGGCATGAACTTAAGCTTAAAACATAACATGAACAATCAACATAACATGAACGTGAAACATAACATGGACATGAACATAACATAACATGAACGTGAGCTTGAACGTATCATAAACGTGAACATAACATGATGTGAACATGAACTTGGAACATAACATGAACATGAACATAACATGTACGTGAGCATAACATAACATGAACTTGATCTGAAACTTGACTTAACATAAACTTGGAATCTTATTTAATTGTCTTGATTAATAACGTGCATTAATACGTACTCCACAGTTGTTGTGGCCCCACGTATTCAAGTAACATAAAACATAATACGTACTCCACAGTTGTTGTGGCCCCACGTATTCTACATGTCACAATTGCTGTGTCTCATGTAGTGTATGCTCCACAGTTGTTGTGGCCCCATACTTCATGCTCCACAGTTGTTGTGGCCCCATGAATTCACATAACATAAAATATAATACGTACTCCACAGTTGTTGTGGCCCCACGTATTCTACATGTCACAATTGCTGTGTCTCATGTAGTGTATGCTCCACAGTTGTTGTGGCCCCATACTTCATGTAACATAAAATATAATACGTACTCCACAGTTGTTGTGGCCCCACGCATTATAAGTAACATAAATATAATACGTACTCCACAGTTGTTGTGGCCCCACGCATTATAAGTAACATAACATTAAATATAATACGTACTCCACAGTTGTTGTGGCCCCACGCATTATAAATAACATAAAATATAATACGTACTCCACAGTTGTTGTGGCCCCACGCATTATAAATAACATAAAATATAATACGTACTCCACAGTTGTTGTGGCCCCACGCATTATAAATAACATAAAATATAATACGTACTCCACAGTTGTTGTGGCCCCACGCATTATAAATAACATAACATAAATATAATACGTACTCCACAGTTGTTGTGGCCCCACGCATTATAAGTAACATAAATATAATACGTACTCCACAGTTGTTGTGGCCCCACGCATTATAAGTAACATAAAATATAATACGTACTCCACAGTTGTTGTGGCCCCACGCATTATAAATAACATAAAATATAATACGTACTCCACAGTTGTTGTGGCCCCACGCATTATAAATAACATAAATATAATACGTACTCCACAGTTGTTGTGGCCCCACGCATTATTATAACATAACATGTCTTATCTTTCTTAATGCATGTGATATTATTTAATATCATATACTTTTCTAACATGGCGTATACTTGTAAATGGCATAATATGATTTAATCATAAACATTTCATGGCATACATGTATCATATGGCATACTTAACATGGCATACTTATAACATACATCATTGTATGGCAGAAAAGATTATTTAACAGATAATTATTCATGAGAGATTAAATCATACGTAACAGATAAACATGTAATGACATAGCATGACATGGCATATACGATAACATACATACATAAATTGTAGTTCTCTTACCCATCACACATACACAATAAACTGATAGTAAGTTAGAGGCTAACTTACCTCGATCGTCGCGTTCTATGAGAATAGAGCGCGAGACACGAGGAACTGCACAACAGCTGGAAGAGGAACACTCGAGTCCTTAAGATTTTCACTTCTGAACTCAATTGCCATATTGTAAGCACTTGCAACACCACGGCCAACTTGAGGTTTCACTATACTCGGAAGAGATAAATTGACTTCAGAAAGCCTTTGCACTAAAACAAGTTCATTAAAATTATCAATAACAACCAAACAAACAACTCATTTCTCAATCCATATACTCTTAGCCATAGTCAACCACAAGATGACACCAGTCATCCCGGACTATAATCCATATCATCACTGCTTCGGGACACTGTCATACAGTTTCCCAACATTACACCATACGCTCCACACTTCTCTGCTACGCCATTCAACCCTTCGTGACACGCCATCCGATGTATCACGACTTAATACAGAGTACACTCACGTGAACTCTCTTCCATCCACACTACAATACCCATCACTGCGATACACGTCTCACGGTGCATCGCTACGCGACACGGAGTACGCGCTACGCGTACTTCCTTCGCTACAACTCTCATCAACACGATGCACATCACACGATGCATCGCCATACAACACGGAGTACACTACATGCGTACTCCCTTCCTTCTACGACACACATCACTACAGTGCACGTCGCGCGGCGCGTCGCTGCATTACACAGAATACGCTACACGCGTATTCTCTTCACACAACCCGCCGTATCACATCTACGGCATCCATCTCACGCCTATACTTCACAGCACAGTCCACAAAATACACAATCAAACGCAACACTTCACAACCACACTTCGCTTCACAACTACGCAACGAATTCCACAAATACAACTACACAATCCACAAACCAACCAACTATTTTAAACGTAAAATAACTAGAGATAGAAGGTTATACCATCGACGGGATAACCCGTGCGTCGCTCGTTGTTCGTCACGAACATGCGTCGGAGGAACGTACGTGGCGGCGTACGGTGGCTGTCCACCACATAAAGTGGTAGTTTGGGCTTGAGAAAGGCTAGGCGTGGTCTTGAAAGACTCATGATTTTACAGCTGTCGGTGAAGAACAAAATACGTGATTTACGGAAAAGATAATCTATACGCGTGATTCCAGATGAGGGTAAAGACGAGAGAGATGTGATTGCTGTCGGGAAATAATCCAAAACTGATAATTTTAGCGGACTGTTACACCCATTCCTGACTTGTTTCCTGATAATCTTCAGAAGATTATCAAACATTTTACTATTTCAAACAAGATGAAAGGGCGAGATGCCAAATTGCCCACTCTAATTCATTTTTGTGCCAGATACAAGACTCATTGGATCTGTAAATGGCAGTATGAAAAGAACAATGACATCTTGATCAGACAATTTGTTGTTAAATGGTGGGATAAATTTCCCTACTCAAACGAAATTGTCTCCAGAGTTTCATTAGATTTTCCTATTGCAGTACCAAATCTGAATAACAAGGAGGATTTCTCTTCCCCTTCTACAGGTTTAAAGCAAGCCTTGATTACTTATCCCGAGATTCCAGGATTAAGTGAAAAGGCTCCAGTTTCAGAGAGTTCTTCATTAAAGCAGAATAAGAAAAAATCTTTAGCAAAGAAGAAGAATTCTGCAGGTTCACAAGATTCAGTTTCTTCAAAGGCCAAGTCTCCAATTGACCAACTGAAGAAGAAAGATTTACTTGAGCTGTTGAAGAAGTCTATTGAAAATGAAATCAACAGTGAAGACTCAGCTGTAGAAGAATCAGAGGCTTCATCAGACTCTGATCCCTACAACAATATTTTTGGACATGACTCAAAAGATTACCCCCTCGTTTGGGAGATGACTGAGTAATGACCGACAATTTTACAGCACTGAAGAGACTGCAAAGACTTCAGCGCTGCTTATTTCCGCTTTTAACCTCGACAGCTTCAACTTTTTAGGAGCGGAAAGGTGGTGGTTTATTTGATTTTCACTTTCGGCACAAGAAGACAAAATGCTTTCAGTGCAAAAAGAAGGTTTTAACTTTCAGTGAAAGAAGACAAAACTACTTTCGGCGATTGGTTCCAGCATAGTTAAATAGTAACAAAAAGTCACTATTCACTATTTGCTTTTACTTTTGCTTTCCCGTGATTCATGGGAATTAACTGTTTGTAAAAGCGCTTCCTTCACTTATAAAAAGGCTCTTCATTTCATTTAGTAGGGAGAGCTTATTTGAGAACTAGAACTCCTAGGACTCGTCCAGCCTCCTACCTTGGTTTAATTGTTTCATTTCAAACTTAAGTTTATCTTTCTATCTCTCTCCCCTTGTTTATCCACACTTGTAAGTTTTATTTATCTGTATCTTGTTTGACTCTTACTTTCAATATTAATAATATTTTGAAAGTTTGATTCATAACTCTAATTTTGAGCATTGCATATATTGAAAGACCGAGCCTCCACATACTCTGTTGATATTTATCTTTGTGCATTCATTAATTCTCTAATGACTTCTTCATTTTTTTCCGGTCTTCACATAATTCTGCCGTTTTATTTTAATATATATTAATTATATTTTATTTTAATACTATTTTTTTTTAATGATATTAGCACTTAATAAAAATATAAAAATCGAATCGAATCGAATGGAAGTACGGATTTAGATAGAATCGATTTTTAAAAATATAAAATTAATATATACGAATCCTAAAATTTATACAAAATTAAATCCAACCGAACAGGCTAGGCCCTACTCTGAATTATGAGCCTAGTTCTAGATGATTGAGACCCGAAGAAAAGTAAACTCCTTGGAATACAGGGTATTGATGGTTGGTTGCTCAATTAAGTTCCCGTCTGCCTCCGAGAAAATGCTTAACCAAATGTTCGTAGGCTTCCTGGGAGATATGTGAGAGAGAGAGAGAGACGTCATTATCCATCAACGAAATTACGATATCTTATCTCCTATCCTACGAGGTCCTTCTTTTCCTTATTTTTATTTATATTTAATTTCTCGGATAAATAAATTTGTTTTTAAATTTCTGATTCCACCTTATCTCCCTCGTTAGGAAGAGTGAGATTTGGTTTGCTCCTATAAAATTTATATTTTAAATTTTTATATTATTATTATAATTTTTTTAAATCTCTATATAAAATATAATAAATAATTTTAATTTTTTTTAATTTTTTTAAATTTTTAAATAATAATAATATTACTATATAATATTTTAATATTTTATTTTAAAATTTAAAATTCTGACCTCACTTCTCACGATGAGTTATCAACTTATGTTTGAAAAATATATTTTATCTCATATAATTTATTTTATTTTATTTTTAAATATCATTTAAATATAAATAATTTTAAATTGATTATTATAATTTTTTAAATTAATCATTATATATTTTTTAAAATTTTTAAATAAAAAATAACAATTTTTTTAAACTTCAAAATAAAAATAATAAAAAGGGTGGCTCGCCCTGCACCGACTTGGTTGACTGGGTCGTCGCCGTCTTCCCGAAGGCAAATGTCTTGCTTTTTCAGCTGTCAAGTCCAGGCTTGGCTTAAATCTATTCTGTTTCCTGGTTGATTTCACAAATTAGTTCTGCAAAAGTTGAACAATTTCCAAGAGGAAGAGATTCTTTCATCAAAATGTTTTCCTTCCATCCTTTCTTTCTTCCCGTCGTGTTACTTCTCATGCTTGGCTCCCTCAGCCTGACCACTCATGCCGCCGATCCAGTTCCACTCTACCACTTCTGTGCAAATAGTACCTTCTCCCAAAATAGCCTCTACAATTCCAGTCTCAACTCCCTCCTCTCTTCCCTCTCCTCCAACGTCACCCGCAACATCGAATTCTACAACACCACCTCCGGCCAGAACACCTCCGACCCCGTCTACGGCCTCTTCCTCTGCCGCGGCGACGTCACTTCCCAAATGTGCCAAGCATGCGTGGCTGCCGCGACCAAAGAGCTCGCCGCCAAATGTTCAAGGGAAAAGATTGCTGTTATTTGGTACGATGAGTGCATGATTCGCTACTCCAACGAGTCTATCTTTTCCACCGTGGCCGTAAGGCCTAGAATTTCTCTATTGAACACTCAGAACATCACCGATCAGGACCGATTTAATCGGCTGGTGAACACGACGATGATTGACTTAGCAAGCCGGGCCTCGAACTTCCCGACCGGTGCTAAAAAGTACGGGACAGAGGAAGTAAAATTTTCCGAGTTTCAAAATCTGTACAACCTTGTACAGTGTACGCCGGACCTGTCCGGTCCCGATTGCAAGAGGTGTCTTGAGGCAGCTATCGGTCGTCTTCCTATATGCTGTGATGGAAAGCAAGGGGGAAGAGTGATTTTTCCCAGTTGTAATGTCAGGTACGAATTGTACCCTTTTTACCGGACGGTAACTGCGATACCCCCTCCTGCGCCAGGGCCTGCAACTCCGCCTCCACCTACGGGCTCTGCACCTGGATCAAAAGGTAAAGTGGAGAACCCGTTTGGCTGCTTTTCATTCTCCTATTATTATTATTATTATTATTATTATTATTATAATTATTATTATTATTACTACTACTTGAGGGATAGAAATATAAGGAAAACAGCAATATATATCCCTCTCAGCCTATTTATACAAATTATCTCATTTTATTTTATTTTATTTTATTTTATCTTATTTGATTATTATAATTTTTTTAATTTATCACATAAAATATAATAAATAATTTAATTTTTACAAATTTTAAAATAAAAATAATATTATAATAAGATTTTATTTTACTTTAAACTTTCCTCTTATATTATATTATCAGTGTAATCAATTAATATCTTAGTTTTTATGCTCAGAAAAATAAATAAAAACAAAACCCATTCTCCCTTAAAATATATTAAAATATAGGAAAGTTAAGTAGAACCGTGACTTTTTTAGTCATGCCTAGCTAGTTGGGTTGCTATTATGAGTGATATGTTAGTGCAAATATGTATATATATTAAAACAATTATATAAACATTTGAAAATTATTTTGAGATTTATACATTAGACCTGGTAATATATGAACTGAATTAATAATTAGGTATCGATGGCCACTTAGCAAGTGGGCAAAAGGATGGAGTAAAACTGGATGGAGTAAAACTTGTTGTGAAAATGTGTTGTGGATCATTAATTTTTTCTTTTTAATTAAGTTTTTCGGGTGCTAAAGTGTGTAGTTCATTAGTAGTTTATTTTTTTCAACCAAAGCTGCTTTCCCTTTTGTGCTTGTGTTTGTTTGTGCCTAATGGTCTTTGGACCAGTCCAAATTACATGCTTATTCACCAAGAGTCGTAACTGCTGTTTCTGCAGGAAAATCAAAAATCTCAACAACCACGATAGTCGCCATTGTTGTTCCAATTGCTGTCTCCGTGCTGCTATTCATTGTGGGCTGCTGTTTCCTAATTAGGAGACGTACAAAGAAGTTCGATGCAGGAAAAGGAGACAATGGTAAGGAATATATATATATATATATATAATATATCGTTTCTTAGCTATGATCAGCTTCTATGTTTTCGTGTTTGTAATTTTACATGCTGCTCTTTGAATTTCAATCTCTTACGTTTATTGTTTGCATTTGTAGCTTTAAATGATATTACCACTGTAGAGTCCTTGCAATTTGATTTTAGTACAATTGAAGCTGCGACGAACAAATTCTCCGACAACAGCAAGCTAGGTGAAGGTGGATTTGGTGTGGTTTACAAGGTATGGAATTGCTTGACATTGCTTGGTTTCTTTCTTTTCAGTAAAACTAGTATCATTTTGTCGGGATAATACTTCATTAAATATAGTAAATTAAAGACTTACAACCATGAATGATTTGGAGTTCACATTTTTTTTATTGGAATTATATAAATTGTGCAAAGTTAACTGTTGTAAAGATTGACCGTTGAACATTTTCAGGGTACACTTTCTAACGGACAAGAAATAGCTGTGAAGAGGCTTTCAAAAAGATCTGGACAAGGTGCAGAACAGTTTAAGAATGAGGTTGTATTGGTAGCTAAGCTTCAACACAGAAATTTAGCGAGGCTTTTGGGATTTTGCATAGAAGGAGAAGAAAAGATACTCGTCTATGAATTCATACCCAACAAAAGCCTTGACAATTTCCTATATGGTATGCCCAACCTTGCATATGTCAAATGTTCTCGTGACATGTTGATTTAAATTGTAACTTCTGAAAGATATATATGTTTTTTTTTTTTTTTAATCTATCCTAACAGAGTAATTATTCTAATGAACTTGTAGACCCTAAAAGACAAAGACAGCTGGATTGGTCCAAGCGTTACAAGATAATAGACGGAATTGCTCGAGGAATTCAATATCTTCATGAAGATTCTCGACTCAAAATTATACATCGCGATCTC
This sequence comes from Carya cathayensis, assembly GCA_011037825.1. Lineage (NCBI taxonomy): Eukaryota > Viridiplantae > Streptophyta > Magnoliopsida > Fagales > Juglandaceae > Carya > Carya cathayensis. The sequence continues at coordinate 1,080,637 of QGSO01000784.1, read as the reverse complement.
AAAGTCAGCAATATATTGTTAGATGCCAACTTGAATCCAAAAATTTCAGATTTTGGCATGGCAAGGATTTTTGGAGTTGATCAAACGCAGGGAAACACAAGTAGGGTTGTTGGAACATAGTAAGCTCCGAACCTTTTCTTTTGTTTTTCATGATTAGAGCTACATGTAAATTCATTGTTTTTCCCAACATATAGATATATATCGCATAAATCTAACAACATAGGTAAAAAGTAGATCATTAGTTAAAACCATAATAAATAGTATTATTGGAGTAAGGTTAAAAGAACTCTAGCTGTCTTTTAACACAACCGTATTTTTGGTGCTGGTTTGCAGTGGCTACATGTCTCCAGAGTATGCAATGCATGGAGAATTTTCTGTGAAATCAGATGTTTATAGTTTTGGTGTCTTGATTCTAGAAATTATCAGTGGCAAGAAGAACAGTACTTTCTATGAATCAGATGGTGCTGAGGACCTCTTGAGCTATGTGAGTTTGAACTAATTGTAATTTTTTTTCCTTTTCTTTAATATAATCTTTGCACTACATTATAACAAAAACTGATGCAGGCATGGATACATTGGAGGGATGGTACGCCCATGGAATTGTTGGATCCAGTTTTGGGAGATTCTTATTCAAGAGATGAAGTCATGAGGTGTATCCATATTGGGTTATTATGTGTTCAGGAAGATCCAGCGGACAGACCCTCCATGGCGTCAATAGTTCTCACACTCACTAGCCACTCTGTTACACTGCAAGCACCTCAGCAGCCTGCATTTTTCCTTCGCAGTAAAACAGACGTGCCAACAAAGGTTCTGGAATCAGGTCAATCCACGAGCGCATCAATACCATTGTCAGTCAATGAAGCATCCATTACGGAACTACACCCTCGATAGTTACATATATACATCCGACTTGAGGGATCTTTTGGTTGCAGAATATGAACTGAAGAAAATTATGTTCAATGGTTCCAAGTGGTGCTGGTCGAACATGATCATGAGTTCAAACGTCCCTTCTGTATGTTTGGGGTATGTTATGCTAATTAGTCGTGCATGAATAAGTTGGGGCTGGGCTTCTGTCGTGGTACATGATAATTTTGATTGCAAATATAATTTGGCTACCTCGTGTGCAAATTAATGTTGAAGAATAGAGCATGGCGATCGATTGCACTTCAATGAGTATCAGTTCATCCGAAGGAAATCAAAACTTAAAATTCAACGAGTCATTTTGTTTACGAGTAGTTGATGAGAAATATTCCGTAAATATTTTTTTCGTAAGTATTTTAAGATATTTTCTTTTTAAACATCATTTAGACATAAAATATTTTTAATTTCAAATCTTTGACTTTTTTATCTAATCATTATTTAATTTAAAATTTTTTCAAACTCTCCAACAAAGTATAAAAAATAATACAATTCTTTCAAATTTTAAAATAAAAATAATATTAAAAAAGTCACCAATGTATTAAAGTCACCAATGATTTATATTTTTTTATTTAACGAATAAGGAAATATTTTAAATAATTTTATAATTTTTTTAAAAAATATTTAAAGATATAAAATAAATATATAAAAAAACAAAAAAAGAAAATAAATTAACTTTATTTTAATCTATTTATGACTTTTATCTGCGAGGATACCTTTACTAAACTTTTGCAAAAGTTGATATCCAGAAGGCGTTAATTTCTTATGTTAGGTTTTTCAGCACCCGAAGACAGAAAAGTCAAGAAGCATCGCAGGAGCCAAGATGCCCCTCGTGGTCTAATGGTCACCATCATTAAATAAAATTTCCTCGCCTTATCTTCGTCTCCGTGGATCTCCTTAGGCAAAATAGGAGAAAATCATTGGTAAAGTGAACCTGGCGATGCCTGTAAAGTGCAAACTTTAATTTGGGAGTAACAGTGTGAGAAAACCATCGCCAAGAAAAAAAAAAAATGGATTCTTGCAAGTTTTCCTTATGCCTTGTGTGTCTAATCTCCATCATAATAACCTTGTTGAGCCTCACCATTGAAGCAGCTCCTACTTACGCATCTCACTACTGCCAAAATACAACCTTTTTCACTCCCAGCAGCACCTACCAAGCCAACCTCGACTTCCTCCTCTCCGCTCTTTCTTCTAACTCCACCCTTCCCGACGGATTCTACAGAGTGAATACCGGAAACAACCCTCCCGACGTGATCATCGGCCGGTTTCTCTGCCGTGGTGATCTGACCCCGGACCTCTGTCAAAACTGCATCTCTACTGCAATTGAAGATGTACGGAAACGCTGTCCGTTTGACAAAGTGGCCCTTATCTGGTACGATGAGTGCACGCTACAGTACTCCAACGATTCCCTCCTGAACGACATGGTACCATTTGTTAATATTGCCAGCAGCAACAAGAGCGTCGTAGAGCAGGACCGCTTCAACAGTTTGTTGTCCAGCACAATGAAGTCGTTGGCGGCACGAGCGGCCAATTCTCAGTCGGACAAGAAGTTTGCGACGGAGGAAGTTAAATTTACGAGCTCACAGACTCTGTACGCCCTGGCGCAGTGCGCGCCCGAGCTGTCTGTCGAATCGTGCAAGACATGCTTGGAAAGCGCCATCGGCTCTATTCCTCAGTGCTGCGCTGGCGTACAGGGCGGAAAGGTTCTGCTTCCGAGCTCTAATATCAGATATGAGTTGTACCCATTTTACAATCATACTGCTGGACTTCCTGTTCCAGGTAAGGCATACAAGTTCGTTCTTCTACTTGAAAAAGAAATTAATTTCTCCAACAAATCAAGTCTGGGCATATAATGAATAAAATGAATAGTGTGTTTTATATACCGGATTTCAAATAGAATTTTTCTAGAAAAAATTCACCAACCTCACTGGCAACATTAAATTGCTCTGTAATTTCACCTGCGGTTTTCAATCAAGGTTTCTTGAGAAAAATGAAAATAACAATAATAATAAGCATCTTACTATGATTTCTTTCATTTTTTTCGCAGGAAAGAGAAAGTCAACGTCATCTTCAACTATCATCGCCGTTACTGTCCCACTTGCTGGCTCTGTGATACTTTTCTTATTAGGCTTGTACTTCCTGCGTAGAAGAACAAGGGAGAAATACAATAATTTACCGGGAGAAAAAGGTAAGCAATAAAAAGTTTAGTTGTCATCATCATCTGTAATTAATCTCTGAACTTCTTGCCGCTGCCAACCATTTTGCTATGTTAATTTTTTCTTTCTCACCGTTTGGTTGTGTAGTTGCCATGGAAATTATATCTGCAGAGTCCTTGCAATTTGACTTGGCTACAATTGAAGCTGCCACAAACAATTTCTCTGACGATAACAAGATTGGGAAAGGTGGTTTTGGTTCGGTTTACAAGGTAAGGATATATTATTATAAAAACGATTCATATACACATACACACGAGAATGGAATGTTCTAACCTTGTTCCAACTATATTCTTAGGGTATTCTTTACAACGGACAAGAAATAGCAGTCAAGAGGCTATCCAGAAGCTCCGGGCAGGGTGCAATAGAATTTAGGAACGAGGTTGTGCTAGTTGCCAAACTTCAACATAGAAATCTAGTGAGGCTCTTGGGATTTTGCTTGGAAGGAGAAGAAAAGATACTCATTTACGAATATGTGCCCAACAGAAGCCTTGATTACTTTTTATTCGGTTTGGCCATCTGAACTCATGCCTAGTCCTTTGATTTATAATTTATTGTGCCCAGTAGGTTGCATGATAAGCATTTCTCTTTAAATAACATGACATCTCCAAAGGCAGTACCAATGATTCGAACCACTTGTCATTAACTTTTTACAAGTGGAATTACTGCTTATAAGACACTGAGTTTTAAAAAGTAATGAAAGTAAAGTTAATCTTTCCAAATTAGTTCAACTCTGTCATCATCTCTATGATAATACTGACCTCTAATATTTGATTTTGCCAATTTTATAGACTCTGAAAGGCAACGGCAATTGGATTGGTCAAGCCGTTACAAAATTATTGGAGGGATTGCCAGAGGGCTTCTTTATCTTCATGAAGATTCTCGGCTTAGAATTATACATCGTGATCTCAAAGCTAGCAATGTTTTATTAGATGCAAATATGAATGCAAAAATCTCAGATTTTGGCATGGCAAGGATAGTTGTAGTTGATCAAACTCAAGCAAATACAAATAGAATTGTTGGGACATAGTAAGTATTCAATCACTATATCTGTCTTTGCATGATCTGAATTGTCAAGTTTATTTATTGTCTTATAGAATGTGGAAATTATTGAGAAGGAAAAGATAGGCTTTACTTGTTTCAGAGTTCTGTTTGAATTCATATTAATGGTGATAAATTGATCCATGAGCTTCCTCCGATTGCCAGTCTATTTTCTGGCGAGCTGTATGAAACCTTTTGTGCATTTCATATTTTAAGCTGAATACCTTAAATATCATGACATATTTTAACAGATTTACTTATATGATCGGATTTCCAAATTTTACTTGTTATATTTCCTTAGTATAGGCATATAACTTCAGCATTGGTTTGTAGTGGTTATATGTCTCCAGAGTACGCGATGCATGGAAGATTCTCGGTGAAATCTGATGTGTTTAGCTTTGGGGTCCTACTTCTTGAGATTATAAGTGGAAAGATGAACAACTGTTTCTTTCAATCAGAACACAATGAGGACCTCTTAGGCTACGTGAGTATGGATCAGGCTCATGTTTAATTTTGTGTTAATTTGTGAATACTAGTATAGCTAATCTGCTTCAAGTACTGAAGCAAAAAACATAATTGGGGTGAATCTAATACTGCAGGTTTGGAAAAAATGGAAGGATGGAAGACCCTTGGAATTGTTGGATCCAACTATTAGGGGTTCGTTCGCGAAAAATGAAGTAATTCGATGCATTCATATTGGATTATTGTGTGTTCAGGAAGATCCAGCCAACCGACCTACAATGGCAACAATAGTTCTCATGCTCGACAGTCACTCTGTTACCCTCCAATTACCTCAGCAGCCAGCGTTTCTGCTCCGGAGTAGGGCAAGGAAGAACATGCCGTCAGATGTGGTGGAGCTTGATAGTTCTACAAACCAGTCATTGCCATGGTCTATTGATGAAGCATCAATCACTCAACTACACCCTCGTTAGTGCTAGGAAGCAAGGCGCTGTCAATACTAATTTACTTGTTAGTTCTCTCCAAATAATGAAACTAGCACTCATGTTTGCCAGTTTTTGTTTGAGGAATGTAAGTTGGAGAGATGCACAAACATGGATTTTGTGGTCGTAACATTTTGCGCCTACCGCTCATTGGGCTATGTTATATCAGAATACAAATGGGAGTTTGGAGATTGGTATGAATGAGGAAGTAAACTCTTGAAAGAGAGACAATACCAGGATTTGGGAATAACTATTTCTTTTTCTCATATATAAAAAGTGGTTTTAAATATTAGGTCCAGGCATGTGAAAAATAATAATAAGATCTTCACTCAAAACATTGACTTTTGGTGCTAAATGTTGTTACTAATTGATAACCATGAAACAAGGTGTTCGATAGACATTCTATGTGATTGCATGATTATATTGAATGGTCTCGTTATGGGGAGAGAAAAATAAATTATATGTATGATTTTTGGGCAGAATAAATCTCATATTGCAATTGTACAGTATTATAACGTTCCTGAATTTATCTATTAGATTAGTATGCCACCCCGATTTCTTGATTCATAACTTGAATTTGATATGGATTGACCATTCAATATCTTCCATATTTGAATATTCAATGGTTGATTCCATGCTAAATGGTTAAAAATGATTCATTTTTATTTATTTGTTTTCATTTGATGCCACGTTAAAACGATGAAAATAATATTTAAGAAGTCAATAATATTTTTTATTTAAATTTTCTTTTCAAGTCTAGCCTTGAATTATTTTTATTATTATTATTATTTTGTATGAAAAGCGAAACTTAGAAAGAAAGTTACAAAAATAGGCGGCGTGTTCTTACTTCTTTCCAACTTCCATCCCCATCACCTTCGCGGCAAGGGCATCGTTAATTCAGAGCTTCCTTCGCTTTCAGCCTCTATAGTCACAATTAATAATTAAAAATAAGAATTTCTCAAACAAAAAAAAAATAATAGAAAATAAGAAAGCAAGAAAAGGCTGAAAGAAAAATATTGTTGACCCGGACTCGCACAAGTTGGTCGAAGTTGCTTTCGTAGACCCGCGTGTCGAGAGTCTCCAACTGGATTACTCAATCAACTATGTCTGCAAGATCATCACTGAAATTTACCTACCAGAGAGGCCCAAAATGAAAACAAATGCGAAACCCAAGAATCATTGGGAGTAGAGCAACATCAGAATGCCTTCTTGGAAATATCCCGTCGTGTTTTTGTCTCTCCTCGCGATTACCTCCCTTAGCCTTACCAGTGAAAGCGCACCCACTTACAGTGGTCACTCCTGCTCAAACTCAACCTTCTTCACCGCTAACGACACCTTCGAATCCAACCTCAATTCCATCCTCTCCTCTCTTTCCTCGAACGCCACACGGGCCGGTACCGGGTTTTATAACGCCTCGGCCGGTGGGGACCCAACTGACGTGGTTTACGGGCTCTCTCTCTGCCGGGGCGACGTCAGCACCGCCGTCTGTCAAGACTGCGTTGCCACCGCGACCAAAGAGATACTCCGGCGCTGCCCCTTGGACAAAGTTTCTATAATATGGTACGACGAGTGCTTTTTACGTTACTCCAACGAATACATCTTCGCTACCTTGAGCACAGATCCGGCGTTATATCTGATCAACACTGGAATGATCCAAGAGGCGGACAGGGAACGCTTCAGCCAATTGTTGTCGGGCAATACAACCAATTTGTTAGCGACACGGGCCTCGAATTCTCAGTCGGGAAAGAAGTTTGCGACGGAGGAAGAGGAGTTCAACAGTTATCAGACACTGTACAACCTGGTGCAGTGCACACCGGATCTGACTGCGTCCGATTGCTATAGTTGTTTACAAAAAGCCATTCTTCCAATATGCTGCGGTGGAAATCAAGGTGGAAGGGCTCTGCTACCGAGTTGTAACCTCAGATATGAATTTTATTCATTTTACAACATCACGGCGGCTGCTTCGCCTACACTTCCTCATCTTGCCCCAGGTACTTCCGTTCTCAAATGGCATCGTTAATATGTTGTAAAACATTGGTTGCTTTCCCAGATAAGTGCTTTTCTACCATTTGTTTTTTTTACTCTTTTTTAAGGAAACGCTAAATATTACATTGAAAATCTTTTACTGAGGTGACATCTTTGTAAGCGATAAAAACCGAAAGAAGAATTAAATTGAAATAAACTTTATAGATAAGACGTGGTCGACTGTTGAGAATTACAGAGACTAGACAATCCTGGAGACCCACAATCACCTGGATCTGTGTGACCCAAAGTCGACGATGGGTCTCGGGGTGGAGATCATTCGCGCATATTTATTATTATTTTTTATACGATGTCTTGTCGCTTTATAAAATGAATGGTGTTAGGGAATTAAGAATTTTAGAAAAGAAAATGAAAAACAATTAATTTTATTGAATGATATCAAGTTTAGTTGTCAAATGTGATCCAGAAGCATTTTCATTGATACAATAACAAGTACAGGACATGTATTTTAGTTGTCAAATACACGGAAAATGCATGGGATGTGCGTAAAAAAATTGCACATCCTGCCCATTCCTGGTGTATTTCTCCCCGTGAACAAATCATTTCCCAGATAGAAATCACATCAAATTATTTCTAAAGACTCGGGAGATCTGGTTCTTCCACCCCCACTGTTTTTGTGGCCTTTATATATAAATACATATATTTTGCTTTTGCACAGAGATACTTAGTGAAAGTGAAGATAAAGTCCTTTAAAACAACACCTAATCACATTGCAGGCGCTCAGCCGAAAAAAAAAAAAAAAAAAAGGATCAGAATGCAGGCAGTGTCACTTGCTCTGATGCATTAAAAGTTTGTACTAACCTCTTTCCACTAACCTCATATGTTATGGTCCCGGCCTGTAGCTTTTATGGTTGGGCAGCCTCTGATTTGTAGTATGTCTTCTATATCAATATACTTTGATGTTACTTATGTTGTAAAGGAGTAGCTTTCACCCTGAACCATCTCAATCTGTAACATGTCAATTATGCATGCTGTTGTTCGCAGGAGGAAGCAAAATGTCGTCTCTCACAATTCTTGCCATTGTCATCCCAATTGCTGTTGCCGTGGTTCTCTTGTTGTTGGGCTTTTGCTTCTTTCGGAGGAGAGCAATGAAGAAATACAATATGGTGTCCAAAGAAAACGGTAAAGAATAAATGTTTCTCAATCATGGAATCTATTTAAGCTCTGTCTCTGTTGTCTAAACAACGTTAGACTGAAATTGGTCAGTTTAAAATTGTTGTATTTACTGTTTGATTGTGTAGTGGGAGATGAAATTAAAACCGTAGAGTCCTTGCAATTTGACTGGGATATTATTGAAGCTGCCACAAACAAGTTCTCAGATGATAACAAGATAGGTGAAGGGGGATTTGGTGTGGTTTACAAGGTACATGTTTAGTTTATACTAAAGTTCAGTTAGATTTATATGAACTCAGTTGTAAAACTGTTTATACCTTCAAATGTATTTTCAGGGTACCCTTTTTAATGGGCAACAAATCGCCGTGAAGAGACTATCTAAAAGCTCTGGGCAGGGAGCCGTCGAGTTTAAGAATGAGATTTTAGTGGTAGCCAAGCTTCAACATAGAAATCTGGTTAGACTGTTGGGATTTTGCTTGGAAGGAGAAGAGAAGTTACTCGTTTATGAATATGTGACCAACAAAAGCCTTGATTACTTTCTATTCGGTTTGGCCCATCTGAACTTAATGTCTAGTTCCTTTTTCCCCCTTAAAAGGGCTACCTCTGGTTTTATGTCCAAGAGAATGCATGATTAGCCCTTGAAAAATAGATCATATTGATCTATCACAAATCTTTCAATACTTTGTCTTGAACTTTCAAGAATTGAATCATTTTAAAGAAACTGAAATTCTCAGAAATAAGTGAGAATGTTTGTTTCTTTAAGCTGAGCCAAATCATATTTTTGACTTGTTCAATTGCCATGCCTTTTAACCTTGAATATTTAATCTTGACAAACTTACAGACCCTGCAAAGCAAGGACAATTGGATTGGTCAAGACGTTACAAGATTATTGAAGGAATTGCTCGAGGAACTCTTTACCTTCATGAAGATTCTCGGCTAAGAATTATTCATCGTGATCTCAAAGCCAGCAATATTCTGTTAGATGATGATATGAATGCAAAGATTTCAGACTTTGGCATGGCAAAAATATTCATAGTGGATCAAACTCAAGGAAATACAAGTAAAATTGTTGGAACATTGTAAGTTTTTAGTTGCCATATCCGTTTTGCATGATCTAAATCAACGGTCATTTTAGTGGCATTCTTCATGTTAGCAAATGCTGGAAAGTGGAATACATGGGTACTTCAGCATGCCTACTCATGGTCTGATTAGTGTATTCGTGATGCTCTATGTGCAGGACATTATCCCCTGAGACTGATTAGCTTGGAAAATAGTCTCCATTTCTTTTTTTGCGTGATCTAAATCAAAAGAATAATTTTATTATCATTTTCATGTTAGCATGTCAGGAAACGCATCAAATGTAAGAAAGTAAAATAGGTGGTTACTTCAACGCTGCCAATTCATGCTCTGAGTGCAATTCATGATGCTATCTGCAAAACATTATCCCTTGAGATTGCTTGGCTTGGAGCACTCAAAATTGCATGAATATATTACCAGGATCAATTTTCAATTAAAAAGTCTTTATCTTTTTGGTTAAATTGTTCTCTTCATACTCCCTTTGCAGTGGTTACATGTCTCCAGAGTATGCTATGCAAGGACGATATTCTGTAAAGTCGGACGTGTTTAGCTTCGGAGTCTTGGTTCTAGAGATCATAAGTGGACAGAAGAACCGCCATTCCAATCAATCAGATCATGCCGAGGACCTCTTGAGTTATGTGAGTATGGCAAAGATATCATAAGTATGTGTTGTTTTATTGGTGCAGGGGGGCATGACCAAAGAAAACGAAATCAAATTTTCATGAATTTACTGCAGGCTTGGAATCAATGGAGGAGTGGGACACCCTTGGAGTTGTTAGATCCGGTTCTGAGACATTCTTATTCTAGAAATGAGGTTATTAGGTGCATCCATATTGGGTTATTGTGCGTTCAAGAAGCTCCAGCAAGCCGACCTACAATGGCAACAATAGTTCTTATGCTTAACAGTTACTCTGTTACACTACCATTACCTCAGCAGCCAGCATTTTTGCCTCGAAGTAGAGCAAAGCTGGACAAGCTAACAAAGGAGCTGGGCTCAGATCAATCTTCTTCAAGTCAAGTAATGTCAGGGTCTGTTAATGAAGTATCGCTTACTGAAATATACCCTCGATAATGTGATTAGACGAGGTGTTCTCCAGAACTAGTTGATGATGTTATGTAATTAGTAGTTGGTGGAAACTGTACCCTAATTTGCAGAACACATCATTTTTTCCTAAAATGCCGATCCTATCATTTGTTTTTTCAATAGCATCACATAGCTGCGAAGGTTGAAGAGCAAGAGTAATGCCTGTTGGTCGTGATAATGGGCGGCATGCCTTGCTTCAAACACTGCAAGCATTTTATATTCAATTTGTGATTGTATCACATTGTTTTAATGAGTTTGAAAGGGATTTTTGTTCTTGACGGAGTGTTTCTTCTGACAATATTAAAATTTGGTCGGCTCGAAAAATTGTAATCAGATTTAGAATCGGACAAGGATTGATTCATGGGCAATTCAAGAAATTGAATTGGGTGACTCATGGCAATTTTGAATTGTTTATTTTAATGTTGATAAAAAGTATTAAAAATTATGTAATGTTGTCACTCAAGCATTTTATATCATTTATGAAAGAGTATAAAATATAAATTCATTGGCAAGTTTTAATAAAGAGCTTTGTTATTCATAAGTCGCACACACCACACACCACACAATTTTTTATTATTTTTTAAGAAAATTTTATTTAGTTTTATTCTTCTCTTTTACTAATCATTCATATTTAACATCAATTGTCAAATTTTTTTTTGCCTCATATATGAAGAAGGTAAAAACCATTAAGTTATAAACACATGGCAAATGCAGTATTTTTTGCACAATCAAAAATTTAATATGAAATACTTATTCATCTCCTAAATTTTTTATTCAACTGAAGAAAATAAATAACTACACATTTTTTTTTTGTCAATTTTTCTGCAATTCTTATTAAATATAATAACGAAAAAGTTAATATATATTTAATTCTACCATATTTTTATATGAAATTAAACAAAAAGAAAAAAAAATAGCAGTTGTTAGACAATTTAAAAATAATTACAACTTTTTAATTGGTAGAAATCGGTTCAAATCGATTTAAATCGGCCTAAATCTATCTATTCAATAAATGATTAAAAAAGTACAATAACATTGATTCGATTTCTTACTAATTCAATTTAAATAGACTGAAACAAATCGTTTTTTCAATCTTCTTATTATTGATTTATTATGAACTCAACTTATAAGCATTCGATCAATATCCAGAAAACGAATTATTTTCCATCCAATTGCAAAGTTCGATCAGGAAGGTAAGAGCTCTTGTTTTATATATTCTGCGGGGCGGTGGCAGTCAACTTAAAATAAATGAGTGGCCCCATGGATGGGCTAGTGGCTCATCGGCCAACCCTAGGAGCCATTAAGGTCCATGTTTAATTAATGAGTTTTGTTGCATACAAGTATAGTTGCGTACTAATTTACGTATTAATATTGATTTTTTTATACTTAAAATTTAAATTAATAATGTTTTCAATAAAATTTACTTTTTGACCAATCACAATAAATTAGTTTATAATTGTACTTGTAACTATATTTTTTCTTAATTAATTATCATTTAGTATCTAAATTTGATTATTATTTTTGCTGACTTTTCTTATTCTTCTCTACCACTCACGTCTTAATCATTCGCTCCTTTGAAAGTTGCAAAGTATACATTGTGAAGTCCGTCGTCAAAGTAGAAATTTAGAAACTTTATACATATAGGGTCCCTCTACGAGGACTATGGTGTGCATCGATAGATTTATATATTTTTTATATATTTTTTAAATATTAAAAAAAGGAAAAATATAATTACAAACACAATTGTGCATTAATATATGCACCAATGTGATGTGATTGGTCAAAAAGTAAATTTTATTAAAAATAGTGTTAATTTAAATTTTAAGTATGAATAAATCAGTATTGGTACACAGATTAGTACACAACTGTGCTTGTATGTAGCGAAACTCTTAAAAAAAAAAAACACAAAATACACAATCGCTGTACACCATCGGAGCCATTAACTTAATTTTTCCTGAAGCTAAGGTTGTAGTCTTCTCTGACTCTTGATTCAATAGCTATGATTCATATGATGTGCTCGCACCAAGAACCTAAATATATCCAACCAATATACAAAGAATTACGTACCAAGTCAAAAAAATCACAAATCATTTTCTCTTCCAATGACAGAGAAATTTTCAAAGCATTAGTACAAAAAAGACAACACGCACCGATCACGATATTGTTCGATCCCCGTCAAAGCCTGAGACTACAATAATAGGATGAGACTACAAACTTGTTCATATTCTGAAATTAGCTAATAATTAACAGCCTTTTATGTATCTCTTAGTACGAAAGCAACTGACACAAGGTAATATTTGAAGAGCATTTGCTTAAGTATGATACATGCCTATTCAAGTTACAACATGATCATGTCGATTGAGTTTCTCTCTGGAAGACCCTACTTCTGTTGCCTCCTTCTAAACACCCTTTGTTTTGTGAAATAGTAGATTACGGAGTTACCACTTTGAATTGCAGGGTGGTTTGAAAAGGATTCTTTTGATCTTTGGTATCTACGTTGGGAGTCATTACATTATTGTTCTTTTTCCCTCTATACATTATTGTTCTTCGATTCTTGGGTCTGGGGTTTTGAAATTTCTTATTTTTATTCATCTTTGGGAATCGAAAATATAGAGAGGGGGGAAGAGAGAAGATAGATCGGAGGACTGAACTAAATCTGGAAAGTTTCCATTTTTTTTTACATTGCTTCAGCAATTGGCCTCGTGTGGCAAAGACTTCGTCTCTCCCTGAAGAAGCTGAAGCCCTTTGTTTGGATAACGTAGAAGAGGGATCCCTCCAATATCACGGGCTTATCTAGGTCTTTTTAAAAACCCGACAACGCTTACCCAACCCGAATTAAACGGGGTCATTTTCTTGCTGACCGGGTCGGGTTGAATCGGGTCAAAATAAGCTTTGGGCGGGCCGGGTTGCAGGCCAGTATAGGATAATATAAAATGTATATTTTGCTTAATTATTATCACCTGCATCCACTTATATTTGGGCTAATTCAAGTTCATTAAAATAAGTCATGAAAAACTAAAATCGTAAAATAGATTTACTTTCTTGAATTTAACATAATTATTCAATGAATTTGATAAATATTAATATCACTTAAATATCCTTAACATATTTCTTTTAAATTCATAACTTAGTACATAATAAAATCTGCCAAAACAAATCGCTTAATCTCATTTAATAAAATAGACTTAATCAGATTAAAGCGTTTAAAATAAAATTAAATACTTACTATTTATAATTGAAATCTAGTTGTAAAATTAATAGTGAATGATATAGTATAAATTCCTTCGTTAAAATACGACTACAATCAACTTGTAAAATTAATACTAAATAATATAATTAAATTCTTTAATTTATATTTAAAATATAACATAATAATTTATTAAAAACAAAACAAATAGACAATGGGACTATTAATTGAAATAATAAGCTTCAATGCACCTTAAAGCATTATAACAATTCTGAAATAAACCAGGCCTTATAAAAATAAGCCCAACATGAGTTAAGCCTGTGGCCTTAATGGCAAACTTGTAAATATAGCAAAAAGCATGCATTTTCTGAAACACTTATTTAGGATTAAAGAGTAAGCAACGGGCTCAACAAAATTAAAATTTGATAAAAGTTCAACTAGATTGCACAGAATAAAATTGTAGTGGGCACAATAATTTTAGCTTTCAGTAGTCTACTGGTAAATTTATCAAGCAACTGCTACCCAAAATAATATTTTGCCATAAAAAATTCTCATCCCGCTGGCTGCTTCATTTCGCGCGTCACTGGAAGCACTATTTCATTTCATGCTTTTGAGTTCGCTCTGGTCTTCTGCCTTGCTCCTGGGCTACGCGTCCAATTTTCCAGTTCTCTTTCTTCCTACGACAGGCAACTTCATTTCCATCTATTTATTTCTCACGATTTCATCTTCATCTTTTTTTACAATTAAACTCACGCTTGCTATTTCACTTCCCATTTATCACTTGAGGCATTACTTTCTATTTCATCTTCATCATTATCATATTACTTCATTCCCAGGTGACCCCCGATTTCATCTTCTTACCAACAGCCGAAGCATTTCGCCCAAATCCCCACGACGTCGTCGTCTGCCATTGTTGTGGCCCATCGCCTCCTGGTAAGCCAAGCCAAACTTTATTTTTTCTTTTTTCTGTCTTTTTTTTTTTTTTTTTTTTTTTTTTTTTTTTCTAGAATGTGGAAATTTGGTTTGTGATGTTTGGGCGTTGTTGGAATGTGGAAATCTGGTTTTTCTGAAATGTGGGAATCTGGTTTGATCCAACCAGAAGACTCAAATATGTGATCCAACTAATCTTTTAATTAACTAAATGATCCATGTATTAGATATAGTGGACTTTTCATCTCAAAATTAAAATTTTAATTTTATTATTATAATTTAATTATCATAGATTAAATTATTAGGTTGTGTTTGGCCGGCTGAAATTTTCATCTCAAAATTAAAATTTTCATTTTATTATTATAATTTTTTTAAATTTTCATACAAAATATAATAAATAATTCAATTTTTTCTTAATTTTTTCAAATCTCAAAATAATAATAATATTACTAAAACTCAAAATTTTAATTGAGAATTCTTAGTCAAAGTGAGATCTTTATTGAGATTCGGTTTTTGTGTAATTTTCTTACAATTAACACGTGCTGTGACAAATTTTAATTAGTTCTATCTATTACAAATTTCGCTCATCCTAATAAAAGGAAGAGACATGTCATGTTCTAAGGCTGTTAAGTAATGAAATCTTTTTCTTATTTAAAAAAATATATATAAAATAAAATCATAATACTTTAAATTTTTTTAAAAAGAAATATGGGGAAGAGGAAATCAAAAGGTACCTTGCTAGTGATTTCTTTTTTCTCTTTTTATATTATTATATGCTATATATATATATATATATATATATATATATATATATATATATATATGAAGCTGACAATCCTATCACATAATTTTTTTTGGATCATGTTTTCTATTTTTTTTTTTTTTTGTCATGCATGTTATTAACTTGATCGAATAAATATTGTGACTGTAATTTTTGGCAGTTACAGTATTTCCAAGTTTCCTTCTGCATGCATTCACCTCCTTTTGCCCATTATAGTATTATGTTTGTTTTTTAATTTCTTTGTCCCGTGGAAATCTCTCTCTCATTTTTTTTGCAAGAAGTTGGAGGATAAAACTGATATTACAGTGTATATAAAATAAGATGCATGCTTCTTTTAAGATGCATGCTTAATTAAGAAGTATAAGTAGTTATGTATACCAAAGAAAACATGTCAAATTATAACTCTTTTTTATTGGGTTGGGTTTTGGACTAGACTTTTTAGATGCTTCTCCACTGTATTTTATTACAGACTATTTTAAAAGTCTGTAAGTAGAGGTATATGTTTCTCCACCGTAGCAGTTTGTGCTTTCTTGGCTCCTGCCTTCTTGTTCTTTTTCTTAAAACTATCAAGTGAATTACTAAGATCATGAACTGTAGATTTCAAATCTTTCACAGAAATCCCTGTTTTCTTAATATGCTTCTCCCCATTTGATAGCCAACCAACCATAGCAAGAAGTGCATCAACTCCTAAGTTTTCACAGTTAGATCTGTAACATCTTGAACCTACACACAATAAATAAATTACATGGATTATTATTATTGGTATCATCTTTAAGCAGAAAAAGATTACATCATTAAATTCTTGTGTAATTTTCTACTACATGTTGTAGTTGCTCTGTCTCTGGAGATCATTCTCTTACTCTTTCCTACCAGCATATACTTGATTAGGAAATACACTAATCCTCATCTACAGGATACTTAAAAAGGTAAAAATGGTAGCCTACAGGAGCTGGATTTGCTACCTTTAAGATTCATTTCTGATAGAAAAAGGTCTAATCCCACCAGTAATATTGTTCAACATGATCATAGAATCAGTTCAATTATACCTTTGTGGTAGTAAATGATCTCTCTTTGCATTTTTACATTCTGTGGTTATAACTTTTTAAACCTTTCTACTAATCATATCAAAAGTGGTGGTTTGTTTCTGTTTTTCTTTTGATGAACTGCAGGTGGATAGCAACAAAATGGGACTATTTTCACGATGATAGAAAATCAAAGTCCTTCCGTGATGATGTAGTAAATTAGTTCATGTTTGCTGTTGTGTATTGGTGTTTAATTAAAACAATGTATGTATTTTGTATTGTTCTAAGCAAATTAGTTCAGACAATGTAATATGTAGTGAAATTTTTTCTTTTTTACATGCATTTAGTTATAAAGTTCATTAGTTATTTATAGCCTTAGCTATTCTTAACATAAATCTAGTTTTTCATTTTGATATTTTTTATCATTATGGACAATGATAAATATATAGAGTTTTATATAATAAATTTTTTTTTTACTTTTCAACATTATTTCTTGAAAAAGTTGTAATATAATATAGAATTTTTTATAAACATGTTCTCCGGGAAAATAAATAATAACATACAGACTCGTTAAAAAAAAAAGGATTCATACCTAGAACCCGGAATCCGGGTTTTATGAATTTGGATTAATCCAATTTGGGTTCCGACCCGGGTTTGGAATCTGGGTTGAGGTCTGGGTATACCCGGATTTTCGAGTTGGAATCCGGATGAACAATCCTACATGGAGGGCTGAAACTAGGCATCCTGTGGTGGCCGAGTCGCCTAGATGTTGGTGATCCTATTCAGGTGACGAGGGCGGAACAACGTGGGTATTATAAATATAATTATAAATATAAAGTTTAATTTCTAAAGCAAATTTATAAGCTGTGCCTTACAGACATAAACTTTTAGAAATTAATATAAACTTATAGACAATAATCAATGAAAAAGGCAAAACTGTTGGAAATTAGCTATGAGTAGCTAATAAAGAGAGAAATATTTTAATCGTATAAAGATATTATATAAAAGTAAATTTATAAATTAATATATTTTAATATGATACGTTAAATTATAAAATTAATTTTATTATAAAGTAAATTTTATTATATTATGTAAATTTTATTATATTATATAAAATTATGTTACTTGTAAATTTTCTTTTATAATTTTTTTTATAATTGTAACAGTCATCATAAAGTAAAGGGATAGCCCACGAAGATAGATACTCAATGGATGGCATAGAAAAGAAAGGCCCTTGATTCAGCTCCAACTCTATAATTTCCTCCGTGATCTACTCTTTAGCCTTTAGAAGGTTGGATATGAAAGGGCCATCCATCTACGTAGGTGGAGGGACGAATCTTTTTTAAACTTGGTTTCATGTCATGCATCGCACGACATTAATCCTGTGAAAGAGATTGTTCTTAAATGTTTGAACTTTCTTCATCTCTACTGTTTCGGCTAAACTTTGATTCAAACTAGTGAATTAAAATTTAGTGTAATTTTGTCTATAAGTATCAGATATTGTAATACTTTACATGGTCGAATTCACAATGATTGACTTATGTGATAAAGAAAATAAATTCAATGAAAAGAAATTACTGAAATGAACGTGCAATCAAGTAGACAAGAAAATTATTGAGATGAAGATCTTTAACATAACATAATAAAACTAAAATGATAAAATAAATTGATATGGAGAATGACTAAGGTTTCGAGAATTCGTCTAATAATTTAGAATATTGTTTCCGATCTATTTGTTTCAATTAAACTAGAATAATAATTCCATTTAATTAGAAGATTTAACATTTAAGATCAAGAAAATTTATCACTAAAGATTAAGCATAAACAATTGATGATTAAAACATTCACAAATCCATTTTAAAATCACAGGGATTCTTCAAGCATCCAATGTATCTGGAGATCACAATGGATCAAGATAAATATATAGATAATCAAAATTTCTAATAATAAAATCATTCAATCGATCAAACTCACAATAGAAATACTATTATTGATTGGAAACAATATCTAACTCATTAGACTTCAACTCTAACCTTAGTATAAAAGATTTAGCAAACCATATTCATCACAAGAGTCATGGAAATCAAATAGATATTCTCCATTAGTAAACTAAAATAAAACACAAAATAATACTAAAAAATAATCTGAACAAAAGAGTAAAGGTGAGAGAAAATAAATCCTAAAAAAAAACTCCCGATGTCCAACTACTTTTTTCCAGGAATTAGCCTCCCCTCTTTCCTTTCCTTCCTCTCTGTCTTTTCCTTCCTCTGCGTAAGCTCCTCGTTCAGTCCCCGTAAGTCCCTTTTTATTCTTTTCTCTCACCAAACTCTTTTTGTTTTGCGTTTTCTAAGCTACCCTCTCCGTAAATCACTCTAATCTCTCTAAAACCTGCTACGTGACACCATGTAAGTCCATCCTCAACAAATGAAAATGTTAGCCTTTTCTTTTCTTGTTGTAAAGTCAACTACATGATAGTTGAAATGTAACAGACGTGTGTACTTTTGCTTCCAAAATCCATATGCTTCCCAAACAACTTTCCTTTTTTTTTTTTTTTAAATTCTAAGCATGGGTCCCATGTAAACGTATAGAAACAAAAAGGAAAAAGTAAGTGACATCATAAAATAATGAGTGAGTCCCACTTAACCATGTGCATGTGTTTTTCCTTTAGTTTCCTAGCCAAAATCAAGCCGATCATAAAATTGCATGTATTTTTATCTAAAGACAATCTGAAATTATAAAATCAAAGAAAGAATAAAAATAAGGAAAAGAAACAACACACTAGAAAAAATAAAAAACCAAAAATAAATAAAAAAGTAAAAATATAATATCAAAGAAAAACATTGCTCATGTGAAGAAAAATCGCTCAATTAAATAAGAGATTATAACTTTAAGTATAAACCATTATATTAATAAATTTCAATCACAACCCAAATTTATATATATCAACTATTTTTTCATCTAAAACTAATAATAATATCACAAAGCAATTAAATTACATTAGTTTTAAATATATAAAATATGTAATATTTCAGGTCAATCACATACCATTTATTCCCTGTGTTCATGTTTGTGTTATGAGAAATGCTTCCCAGCCGTCAGGCTGAAATTCCACAAAAATAACCCTCCATTCAACGAACTCCCCGTAACAAAATACACTGTAAAAAAAAATACACTCCAACACATAGAATCACGGTCGTATGTAGCGCAGCCCTTTTGCCTTCTCATTTGCATCGCCTGCCCCTCTCTTCCTCGTTGCATCCCTTTGCACCACCCTCAGTCTACTGGTTCTCCTCCTACTGCTACTTTGACTTCACCGAGATCGATGGAGTCAACACTAATGAGCTCTACAACGCCGTCCATCTCTACCTCAGCTCTGGAAACGGATTAAACAGAGTGAATAAACTTTTTTGGTCCATTTTCATGGCTTCCCAGCTACAGATTCTATCAACTTTAATTCAATTTTTTTTTTCAATGCAAAGGTGAAGTTCTGGGTTTGAGTTCAAATCAATCTTGAGAACTTTATCCTAGCAGAACCAAAATAAAATTCAGAAAAATGAAAACGAAACTGAATGGTCTGAATGATCTCACCCAGGAAAAATAAAACTAAGCCTGAAAGAAAAGTCTAAACTGAAGAAGAAGGAAAAACGGTGAAAGCCAAAAAAGATAAAATATAAAACCGGAGCCAAACATCAAAGCAAGAAAAAAATAAATCTAAAGAGAAGCCCAGCTTCTGTTTTATATTGTCGGGTTGAAAACTCAGAATCAGATTTGGAATCGGGCAATGATTAATTCATGGGCAATTCAAGAAGTTGAATCGGGTGATTCATGGCAATTTTGAATCAATTATTTAAATGTTGATAAAAAGTAGTAAAAATTATATAGTGTCACTCAAGCATTTTATATCATTTATAAAAGACTATAAAATATAAATTTATTGACTAGTTTCAACAAAAATATAATATGAATTTAAATAGTTTCTATAAATATGCCATTTATGTATTTAACCTCAATTGTCAAATCTTTTCTTTGCCTGGTAAAAACTATTAATATAAAATACTTATTCATCTCCTAAATTTTTTGTTCAACTAAAGTAAATAAATAATTACAAATTTTTTCTGTCAATTTTTCTACAATTCTTATTGAATGCAATGATGAAAAAGTTAATATATATTTAATTCTATTTTTATATGAGAAATTAAAAAAATTATTAGATAATTTAAAAATAATTACAATTTTTAATCGGTAGGACCAGTTCAAATCGGTTTGAATCGACCAAAATATATAGATTGAAAGGATTCAATAAATGATTAAAAAAGTACAATAAAATTGATTCGATGATTTCTTACTAATTCAATTTAAATCGATTGAATCAAATCGTTTTTTCGGTCTTGTTATTATGAACTCAACAAAGCATTCGATCGATATCCGGAAAACAAATTATTTTCCTTTCACTTGCAAAGTTCGATCTGGAAGGTCAGAGCTCTTGTTTTATATCTTCTGCGGGGCCATGGCAGTCAATTTAAAATAAATGAGTGGCCCCATGGATGGGCTAGTGGCCGATCCACCCTTAAACCGCGTTGGAAAAGTATAGACACACCCACCCTAGGAGCCATTAATTAAGGTCCATGCTTCTCTACCACTCACGTTCCTTTGAAAGTTCCTTGGGAAAAGTATATACACGCACTCCCACAAAGATCAATCATTCCTTCCTTTGAAAGTTTCAAAGTAAAAATGGTAAAGTCCATCGCCAATGTAGAAATTAAGAAACTTCATACACATGAACAGTGCTAGGATGCAAACTAGTAGAAATAAATTTTTTTTATATTTTAATTATTTTTAAACATCTTTAATTATTAAGAAAAAAAATAAAAATATATATAAATTCACTAATAGTGACTTTTTTAACTATTAAAAAAATAAAAATATATGGGTAACCACTTTTGATGTGCGTATTTGATAGTCACATCCTCATTTTCCTATACATATATGATGCTAAAAATATGGGTTCCTCTATGGGGACTATGGTGTGTACCGATAGATGTATCATGTATTTTATATATATTTTTAAATATTAAAAAAAAGGCACAAAATATACAATATCTATACACCATGGAAACACTTAACTTAATTTTCCCTAAAACTATTCCAACTACTACGTACCTTGATGCATATCGTGAATATATAAATCGACATTAATTAATGAATTTGCTTCTACTCGAATATTAGACAAAGTTTACTTGAGACTCGTTCGAGACTTCAAACATTAGAACCATGCTTGAGCAATTGGTGTAGTCTTGGAAACATTGGTGGGATGAAACACCCTTGAAGTTGTTGGATCCATCCTAGGGATTCTTACTCGATAAATGATGTCATTCGATGTCTCCATTTTCGATTACTTTGTGTACAGGATGACCCAGTCGACAGGCCAACAATAGCATCAATAGTTCTAATGCTAAATAGTTACTCTGTTGCTCTGCCCTCGCCTTAACAACCAGCATATTGGTTTCATAGTTGAACAGAACAAAAATTGCCATTAAAGGAGCCGAAGGCGGATCAATCCACAAGCAAATCAATTCTTCTACGTACAGTCGAGTGCTGCAAGCGACAGGGAGTCAGCTGACGCCACATCAGGAAAAAAAAAAAAGCAAAACGCTCGAAATAAGGAATAAGAAACCAAAACAGAGCATTGTCGTAGAGAAACTTCATTTCTTTTACAGTTTCGTCCATCATCTCTTCGTGTAGTTTGTTTTACAAATTTCATCTATCATCTATTCGATTGGTTTTTCTCTTAGGTTCATACACTTTCGTCTCTCTTGGTTTCGACTAAGAAGTTCAAAATTTCCTAGCTCCCAAAGCGAGATCCTCGTCCACCACAACCGTGCAAGTGCACATGTCAAGGTTCAGCCTCAGGGACTCATCCGCGACAATGGAAGAAGCAGCATCAAATTTTGCAGAACTACCTCCAAACATAAAGAACTACCCTTACCCTTTCATCACAAGAAAACCCAACTCCCCTTACCCTTCCATCATCGCCAGTCTCATACTGGGGCTCGCTGTCCGACGATATTCCAAGCAGCTCGTACACTCCCCCATCCGACCAATATGAGTATTTGGATGACCCAACTGATGCAAAGCTCAAATTTGTGACCTGTGACCTGGCTCCCCCTCACCTCTCCTCCTCATTTCCAATCACTCGAATCTCCTTCACCAAAGGACCTGTCTCTCCTGCTTCCAGTGCCAAACTCAAGAGCTGTGATGTTTACATTGGCTTCCATGGCCAAAACCTCAACCTGGTTCGTTTCTTTAAGTGGCTTAACTCGGAACTTGAGGAGATGAGATTCTTTGCTCAGAAGAAGAACCTGATCCTACTCTTCTTCCACACGGGACCGACTCAGATATGTGTCACTTACATCTCTCTTGGTTCTGTGTCGAAGAAAGAGATGGAGGGGAGGCTTCTATTGGGTCATCTTCGAGGGAAGGAGAACTCGAGGGTTTTAGAAAAGCAAAGAGGAAGGGAGGTGGAAACTGAGGGAGGGAGGGAGAGCTGGGGGCAAACACAGCGTTTATATTTTCCTACTAAACGGTACGTTTGAATTTTGTCACATCAGCCGCGCTTACCTCCAGGCGACTGTAAAATAGCTTTTTTTGGATTTGTATAACCCAAAGTCGACTATGGGTCTTGGGTTGGAGATCATTCGCGCATATTTGTTATTATTTTTTATATGATGTCTTGTTGCTTTATAAAATGAATGGTGATTGGGAATTAAGAATTTTGAAAAAGAAAAAGAAAAATAATTAATTTTATTGAATGATGTCAAGTTTAGTTGTCAAATGTGATCCAGAAGCATTTTCATAGATGCAATAACAAGTACAGGACATGTATCTTATTGGTCAAATACACGCAAAATGCATGGGATGTACGTAAAAAAATTGCACTTCCTGCCCATTCCTGGTGTATTTCTCCCCATGCACAAATCATTTCCCAGATAGAAATCACATCAAATTGTTTCTTAAGACTCAGGATATCTGGTTCTTCCACCCCCACTGTTTTTGTGGCCTTTATATATTTTTTTGACAAGAGAATTGCCACGAACATAAAAATAATATAAAAAATAAATTTATAATTTGACATAATTTAATGTTATCTGTTTAATATGTTTTATAATAAAAATAATTTTATAATATGATGTATCGCATTAATTAATATTAAATTTTTATTTTTCTTTGATTTTCCTTTTTCTCTTTCTCCAATCTCTTTTTTTTACTTTATGTGGGAGCAGTGAATAAATGAGTTAGGATATTAAGAGTACTTTTTTTTATTATTACATACATGGGGAAGTAAATAGAATCTTATTTTCTTTATATGAGATTTTCATTTTTTTTTTTAAAATATAATACGTACTCCACAGTTGTTGTGGCCCCACGTATTCTACATGTCACAATTGCTGTGTCTCATGTAGTGTATGCTCCACAGTTGTTGTGGCCCCATACTTCATGTAACATAAAATATAATACGTACTCCACAGTTGTTGTGGCCCCACGCATTATAAGTAACATAAAATATAATACGTACTCTACAGTTGTTGTGGCCCCACGCATTATAAGTAACATAAAATATAATACGTACTCCACAGTTGTTGTGGCCCCACGCATTATAAGTAACATAAATATAATACGTACTCCACAGTTGTTGTGGCCCCACGCATTATAAGTAACATAAAAATATAATACGTACTCCACAGTTGTTGTGGCCCCACGCATTATAAGTAACATAAAATATAATACGTACTCCACAGTTGTTGTGGCCCCACGCATTATAATAACATAATATAATACGTACTCCACAGTTGTTGTGGCCCCACGCATTATAAGTAACATAAATATAATACGTACTCCACAGTTGTTGTGGCCCCACGCATTATAAGTAACAACAAAATATAATACGTACTCCACAGTTGTTGTGGCCCCACGTATTATACATATCATAACATGTCTTATCTTTCTTAATGCATGAGATATTATTTAATATCATATACTTTTCTAACATGGCGTATACTTGTAAATGGCATAATATGATTTAATCATAAACATTTCATGGCATACATGTATCATATGGCATACTTAACATGGCATACTTATAACATACATCATTGTATGACAGAAAAGATTATGTAACAGATAATTATTCATGAGATATTAAATCATACGTAACAGATGAACATATAATGACATATCATGACATGGCATATACGATAACATACATACATAAATTGTAGTTCCCTTACCCATCACACATACACAATAAACTGATAGTAAGTTAGAGGCTAACTTACCTCGATCGTCGCGTTCTATGAGAATAGAGTGCGAAACACGAGGAACTGCACAACAGCTGGAAGAGGAACACTCAAGTCCTTAAGATTTTCACTTCTGAACTCAATTGTCATATTATGAGCACTTGCAACACCACGGCAACTTGAGGTTTCACTATACTCATCGACACGATGCACATCACACGGTGCGTCACCATACAACACGGAGTACACTTCACATGCACTCCCTTCATTCAACACAATCAAACTCAACACTTCACAACCACACTTCGCTTCACAACTACGCAACGAACTCCACAAATACAACTACATAATTCACAAACCAACCAACTAACTATTTTAAACGTAAAATAACTAGAGATAGAAGGTTATACCATCGACGGGATAACCCGTGCGTCGCTCGTTGTTCGTCACGAACATGCGTCGGAGGAGCGTACGTGGCGGTACGGTGTCTGTCCACCACATAAAGTGGTAGTTTGAGCTTGAGAAAGGCTAGGCGTGGTCTTGGAAGACTCACGGTCGCCTCGTGGTGGTCAAAGGTGGCGGAGCACGGCGGCATCACGCCGTGAACAGTAACTCCGAACGGTGAGCGGAGGAGACGCGAGGTAGCGAAAAGCCATAGAACTTCATGGAAAGCTAGGGAAAGGTAAAGGAACATGTGGTGGAGCTGTGGTGGCGAGGTGGTGGTCGGACGGTGGCTAACGGCGGCGGATCGGCCGTTTGAAACCATTTTTGGCCTTGGAGAGTGAGGGAGAGTGTGAGCTCTACGAAGCTCCGTTGGCCATGAAATTTCTTGGAGAGGTTCATGAGGATGAGAGGAACAAGATGGTGGTGGTGAAACACCACGGGTGGCCGTGTACGGCGGCGCACGGTGGTGCAACCGAACGGGTGTTTTGAGAAACCCATATGAAAAAAGTGAGAGTTTGGGAAAAAGAAAGACATGGGGAGGAAGCCCTTGATGAGGTGAGTCCAATGGTGGTGCTTGGTGGCTGATTTGGCCGTGTATGGTGGTCCAAAATGGTGAAAAACCTTAAAAACCCATTTGTTTGGAGGCGAGAGTGGCGGCTAACGGTGGCTCGGATGGAGGTGAAACTTGGAGGGGATGTTCACCGGTGAGAGGGGAAGAAATCTGGGTGGGTGGTGTAGTCCACGCCGCCGGCGAGCGGCGGTTCTGGGCGGAGAAAGAAATCGGCAACAGGGGAGAAAACAGGGCAGGGGCAGCAACTTCCGGCGGCTCTCGGAGACTAACGGCTGGTCCGATGGCTCTGAAAATTGGAGGGGATGAACTTTGGTGAGAGAGGAAGAGAATGGCGGTGGTGGTGTACGACACCTCCACCGGACGGCGGAGAAACGGGCGGTCAAAGGGGCGGCGACGGTAATGAGACAAGAAGGAAGAGAACGGGAAGAGAGAGAGAAGGAGAGGCCGGTTTAGTACACCACCGGCGTGGTTGGACTCGCCGGAGGGAGGGGGAGAGGCCGGAGTGGGAGGTGGGGTCCGGCGGCCGGAGGTGGCGCCGGCTGGAGCCTTGAACCGATCGGCCATGGTGGTTCCTTCATCCATCCGTCGGCCAAGAGAGAGAGAGAGGGAGAGAAAAAAAATAAAATAAAAAGAAAAAGAGAAAAAGTGAAGAGAAAAAGGGTAGGGCCAGAGTATATTGCTTCAAATCTATATTTCGGGATCCTCAAATAAACCAACAGTGAGTTAAAACACTGATTAAAAACGCTTAAATGTCTTATTTTAAATAAAACACTTTAAATAAAACACTATGATGAATTAAGGTAGAATATTATTTTATAAACTAAAATTTATAAAATAATATTTCTTNTTTTTTTTTTTAATTTGTAAAAAGTCCTCACAATAATCAACCCCACAACTGTTTTGGTGGAGTTCTCATTTTTTACCCCAAAAATATTTTTAACAGGTGCAATAATTAATAAAACTGTCACAATTTTATAAAATCATGTATATTCAAGCTAGTAGAATAAACTTAAACGTAGTCAACTTTATTATCAAAAAAAAAAAAAATTTGTTGTAAAAAATTTTACGGTCTAGGGAAATATAATTTATTTTAATATTTTTATATCCAACTTATATATGGCATATATTAAGTGATTATTGTTTAAATTGTTGACAAGTCAATTAATATGTTTCATATGAATGAATATTATTAGAGGGTGGGGCTCTGCTGCCTCACCTTACCGCTGGGTTTATCATCTAATGTAAATTTTTTTTATTTTTTAATTTTATTTTTATAGTTTTTTAATCATTTTTTTAATTATTAAGTAAAAAAAAATATCAATATACTTAAAATTATTTTTTTAAATACTAAATAAATTTTTTTTTCAAACAGTATATTTGAACGGTACAGTCCGGGCGGCAAAGAGGCATTATCCTATTATTAGAAATGACGAGATCCATCCTAGATGTAGGATTGCTTGCTTAGAGATACCCTGTTAGGCTGTTTTGGTTGACGTGTCCCATCGCCAGGAAATCAGGTTGTTGTTACCGGGTATGTCCTAATCGAGTCCAGTCTCAGTCAAGCGTTTGAATAACTCGTGGATGTTTTGAGTTGACACGAGAATTTTTAATTTGAGATAAAA
Source organism: Carya cathayensis (assembly GCA_011037825.1). Taxonomy (NCBI): domain Eukaryota; kingdom Viridiplantae; phylum Streptophyta; class Magnoliopsida; order Fagales; family Juglandaceae; genus Carya; species Carya cathayensis. Next base: position 1,053,356 of record QGSO01000784.1, on the reverse strand, counting down.
AGTTAAAAGGTTAATAAAATATTATTTGTAATTTAAAATTTAAAAATATTAAATTATTTATAATATTTTATATAAAAATTTAAAAAAATTATAATAAAAAGAAGAGAATTATAAAAATGACAGCCCATGCAACAATTAATTAATTAATGTAGCAGTCATATTTGACTTCGAGTTTCCTACCAACTTCTACATGAATTTGGTCGACTCTGTCGAGAGTACCACCTGATCGCCTATGCCTCTCATTTTTCATTCTCCTGTACAAGATAGAGGATGCTTTCATGTTGCTTGATTGGCTTGATCAGGGATGTCACCGATCCCATTCGATTTAATTTTGTACAAATTTTAAAATTGAAATGGTTTCATATTTTTAGAAACTAATTCCGTACCAATTAGTACTCTCTTAAATCTATACTTTCAGTTTTATCGATCTATTTTTTTCAGTTTTAATCAAGTATTAATGTGTCCTAAAAAATCTGTTATAAATTATTACTAATACTATATACTATTCTAGTAGTGATATTAATACTTTAATTTTTTTGAAAGGTAGTGATATTAATACTAACACATTCAATTAACTATATTATTTATTATACATATTTATGTTATAACTCTTATAATATATTAATATATATATATTAATATAATAGATAATTCTAAATTTCTAGACAAAATATAATAGATAAGTCGTTGTTATGCTCAATAGCAACTCCACCACTCTTCCAGTGCCTTTACAACTTGCATTTTTTTTGCACATTAACATGGAATCTGAGATGCCATCTAGATGGCAGCATAGCGTAGGTATTACAGATCAGTCAGAAAAGAGATCCAAAGGGGGCTCTGTCCAGGCCTCACAAAATGAGGTTTCAATTACTTAGCTCTATCCTCACTAGTGGTTCATGCACATGTTATGATGGTCCATGATTCATGTGGTTTGTGGTTATTTGAGTTCAAACTTCATATATAAAACTTGGGTTAGGTTCGTTTTCTCAGTTTGTTTTGTTTTTCTATTTTTTGTGAAATGAAACTCGGTAAGGATTATGCTTTTATATTATTTTTTGTTTTTGTAGTCAAGGCAACAATCACCCGTGGCGTTGAATTTGTCTTCCTTCCATGTGGAGTATAAATTTATCTCTTCTTCACCCTGCCTGTCCAAATAAAAATCTCTACAAATTTATCCAAACATAGTTAATTCATTTGTTTTTTAGTGGCGCCTACTGTTATACAAAGCTTGTCATTTAGGACTGGACTTAGCATACTTTTACCATTATTGGAAGGGTAATGACAAATGAAAGTGAATGATCAGACTTGGAAGTTTCAACATAAAATAATATTTCTTCATCATTATATAAAAATGATAAAGTACCGTTAATTAATCAAAGTGCATAAAACACTTAAATTTAAATAAGAATTTTCAACGTAAAATTAAACCTCTTAATATCTTAAAACAATTAAAATATTTAATCTAAATAAATATCCACAATTATAATATTTTCAGAACTCATTAAATTATTATAATTGTGCTACTTTAAAAACAAGCTTATTTAATACTTTGAAATTCGATGGATAAGATCCGGAAAAACGTCATCGAGGTACAACGCTTAGGATAAAACTGTTCATGATTTTACAGCTGTCAGTGAAGAACAAATTATGTGATTTACGGAAAAGATAATCTATACGCGTGATTCCAGATTAGGATAAAGACAAGAGAGATGTGATTGCTGTCGGGAAATAAATCCAAAACTGATAATTTAGCGGGCTGTTACATCATTCGCGCATATTTATTATTATTTTTTCTATGATGTCTTGTTGCTTTATAAAATGAATGGTGATTGGGAATTAAGAATTTTGAAAAGGAAAATGAAAAATAATTAATTTTATTGAATGATGTCAAGTTTAGTTGTCAAATGTGATCCAGAAGCATTTTCATAGATGCAATAACAAGTATAGGACATGTATCTTAGTTGTCAAATAACAAGTATAGGACATGTATCTTAGTTGTCAAATACACGCAAAATGCATGGGATGTACGTAAAAAAATTGCACATCCTGCCCATTCCTGGTGTATTTCTCCCCATGCACAAATCATTTCCCAGATAGAAATCACATCAAATTGTTTCTTAAGACTCAGGATATCTGGTTCTTCCACCCCCACTGATTTTGTGGCCTTTATATATATTTTTGACAAGAGAACTCTCTCGGACATAAAAAATAATAAAAAAATAAATTTATAATTTGACATAATTTAATGTTATCTGTTTAATATATTTTATAGTAAAAATAATTTAATAATATGATGTATCGCATCAATTAATATTAAATTTTTATTTTTCTTTGATTTTCCTTATTCTCTTTCTCCAATCTCTTTTTTTTTACTCTATGTGGGAGCAGTGAATAAATGAGTTAGGATATTATGAGTACTTTTTTTTATTATTACATACATGGGGAAGTAAATAAAATCTTATTTTCTTTATATGAGATTTTCATTTTTTTTTTAATTTGTAAATAGTCCTCACAATAATCGACCCCACAATTGTTCTGGTGGAGTTCTCATTTTTTTACCCCAAAAATATTTTTAACAGGTGCAATAATTAATAAAACTGTCACAATTTTATAAAATCATGTATATTCAAGCTAGTAGAATAAACTTAAACGTAGTCAACTTTATTATCAAAAAAAAAAAAAATTTGTTGTAAAAAATTTTACGGTCTAGGGAAATATAATTTATTTTAATATTTTTATATCCAACTTATATATGGCATATATTAAGTGATTATTGTTTAAATTGTTGACAAGTCAATTAATATGTTTCATATGAATGAATATTATTAGAGGGTGGGGCTCTGCTGCCTCACCTTACCGCTGGGTTTATCATCTAATGTAAATTTTTTTTATTTTTTAATTTTATTTTTATAGTTTTTTAATCATTTTCTTAATTATTAAGTAAAAAAAAATATCAATATACTTAAAATTATTTTTTTAAATACTAAATAAATTTTTTTTTCAAACAGTATATTTGAACGGTACAGTCCGGGCGGCAAAGAGGCATTATCCTATTATTAGAAATGACGAGATCCATCCTAGATGTAGGATTGCTTGCTTAGAGATACCCTGTTAGGCTGTTTTGGTTGACGTGTCCCATCGCCAGGAAATCAGGTTGTTGTTACCGGGTATGTCCTAATCGAGTCCAGTCTCAGTCAAGCGTTTGAATAACTCGTGGATGTTTTGAGTTGACACGAGAATTTTTAATTTGAGATAAAAAGTTAAAAGGTTAATAAAATATTATTTGTAATTTAAAATTTAAAAATATTAAATTATTTATAATATTTTATATAAAAATTTAAAAAAATTATAATAAAAAGAAGAGAATTATAAAAATGACAGCCCATGCAACAATTAATTAATTAATGTAGCAGTCATATTTGACTTCGAGTTTCCTACCAACTTCTACATGAATTTGGTCGACTCTGTCGAGAGTACCACCTGATCGCCTATGCCTCTCATTTTTCATTCTCCTGTACAAGATAGAGGATGCTTTCATGTTGCTTGATTGGCTTGATCAGGGATGTCACCGATCCCATTCGATTTAATTTTGTACAAATTTTAAAATTGAAATGGTTTCATATTTTTAGAAACTAATTCCGTACCAATTAGTACTCTCTTAAATCTATACTTTCAGTTTTATCGATCTATTTTTTTCAGTTTTAATCAAGTATTAATGTGTCCTAAAAAATCTGTTATAAATTATTACTAATACTATATACTATTCTAGTAGTGATATTAATACTTTAATTTTTTTGAAAGGTAGTGATATTAATACTAACACATTCAATTAACTATATTATTTATTATACATATTTATGTTATAACTCTTATAATATATTAATATATATATATTAATATAATAGATAATTCTAAATTTCTAGACAAAATATAATAGATAAGTCGTTGTTATGCTCAATAGCAACTCCACCACTCTTCCAGTGCCTTTACAACTTGCATTTTTTTTGCACATTAACATGGAATCTGAGATGCCATCTAGATGGCAGCATAGCGTAGGTATTACAGATCAGTCAGAAAAGAGATCCAAAGGGGGCTCTGTCCAGGCCTCACAAAATGAGGTTTCAATTACTTAGCTCTATCCTCACTAGTGGTTCATGCACATGTTATGATGGTCCATGATTCATGTGGTTTGTGGTTATTTGAGTTCAAACTTCATATATAAAACTTGGGTTAGGTTCGTTTTCTCAGTTTGTTTTGTTTTTCTATTTTTTGTGAAATGAAACTCGGTAAGGATTATGCTTTTATATTATTTTTTGTTTTTGTAGTCAAGGCAACAATCACCCGTGGCGTTGAATTTGTCTTCCTTCCATGTGGAGTATAAATTTATCTCTTCTTCACCCTGCCTGTCCAAATAAAAATCTCTACAAATTTATCCAAACATAGTTAATTCATTTGTTTTTTAGTGGCGCCTACTGTTATACAAAGCTTGTCATTTAGGACTGGACTTAGCATACTTTTACCATTATTGGAAGGGTAATGACAAATGAAAGTGAATGATCAGACTTGGAAGTTTCAACATCTAGTTGCCCGCAGTGGTTGTGCTTGGAGGTTACGAATACATAAGCAACACAAATTTCCGGATTGGCATATTTAACAGCGCAAGTCCATCCTTCCTATTCTCCATAAAAGCTAATCCATATAGGCTCCTCGATTTGCAGGCCAAAGAGAGAGGAACAGAACAAGTTGAACAACGAAGATCATGTATTATTCAACGAAGAGAGAGGAAAAGAGAGGCATTCTTGAACGATGACAATTACTCTTTAAAAAAAAAAAAAAATTTATTCCACGAACAGAGAAAGGCATTCTGGGTGGTCCATCGTGAAGAAAACGAATGGTCCCCTGCGCGGTGCAATAAATCCCTTTCAAGTCTGTACCCTCTAAACGCGTTAGGAAATAGTAACTCCCTGAAGGGACCTCTTATAAAGAGCCTCTGGCTTGCAGACATGCTGTCTGGTTCATGTTTGGTCCATTTTATTTCCATATCTATATTTCTAGAATATAAAATTATATAATTCAGTTCATGGCTTTTTATTAATTTAGAGCTTTGTTATTTATAAATTATATATATTATATACTATATACAACATAATTTTTTTTTTAAGTTTTTTAAAAAAATTTATTTTCTTTTTAAAATAATTGAATTCTTCTACTAATAATCCATATACCACATATTTGATAAGAGAAAAAAATTAAAAAATAACAAAAAGAATGATGTATAGTGTATGGGGCTTATGAATATAATTTTTTTATTAATTTAACCTTCCAAATAATATTAACGTATAAATTAATTTTAAAATTTATTTCTGCAACACCCAGACCTTAGAGGAGCCAAATCACCTATAGAACGACGTGGTTTTGACTTGCCAATTTTTATTGCATTTTTTCCTCTCTTTTTAGTCGGTTTCTCATATTTATCCTCCCGTGCTTTATCTCCTTTCCCAATAATCAAGACGACATTAAAACTAAAAAATTTGTAATGAAAATTTGGTTGACTTCGGTCATGAGAGGGCTCGAACATGGGAGTCGGAGATGGTATTCCGAACCTTTGCAAACTCTGACTCCGATTATTTTGAAAAAATTAAATATAATTGTGTATTAATATATATATTAATTTATTGAAATTAGTTAAAAGATAAATTTTATTAAAAAGAATATTAATTTAAATTTTGAATATGAAAGAATCAGTATTGATATATAGATTAATACTAATTTTACTTAATAAAACTCGATTATTTTTCACCTTTTAATTCCGATTACTATTCCAAACTTTTAAATTTTTCATTCCGTCAAAATCGGAGCTCCCACCCCCCAATTCAAACATCGACTTAGTGCACTGTATCTAGAAAGTTAGCTTAGAAAATATCGTCCTTACACGCACGACATAAAATGTGTAGACCTTGTCTACAGTAGACAGACGTTGCTTTATGAGTTTCACATGACTGCTTTGAATTTTCAACATCCTGCACTTCGGAGCTTGAAATAATAAAGGCATGCAGAAACAGGTATACTTTTTTCATTCATCTTTCTCTCATCAAAGTTAGATTAAAAAAATAGACGATGTTATGCTACTGCTCAGGGTGCCATCAAGTTTCTTTTTTTAAATTTTTTTAAAATTTTTAATTTTTTTATCAATTTAAAATATTTTTAAGAATTATAAAAAAATATCAATATATTAATGGACACTTTCTTAAATTTTAAATAAAGAAAAAAATTAAAATAAATGAAGTGTCAAATTGAGATAACAAAATAAAGTGGACAAAGTAATATTTTTCTAAAAAAATAATCAGATATAATCGATGAGTGAATAAAGTGAAACGGGATTGTCTTTGGTTTCAGAGAGGTTCGGAGGCAAACCTCACGTGAATATTGTCAAAGTAGATGAAGAGACGAGAGGGAGTTATAAAAATATAAAAAAATAAATATTTGATGTGTGAACAGTATTTATTAAATTTAGTTTTAGATTTAGATTTATTATAGTTAAAAATTACTGTAATTAAGATTTGGCTAATCCAATACGATAATTTTTTATATCGTATTAATTATTTAAAGATAATTTTTTATGTTTAGATGGTTCAATAAAGATATTGATTCATTTTCCTTGATCTCCCTTTTTTTAACCTCCCTATCTTGGAATGAAGGTGGTATATAAATTATAGAAAAGAATAATGAACCCAGATTATTATTGAGGACATACTGGATGATGAGGAACCGTTGTAACAACCAGAGTTCAATGAGATTATTTAGTGTTCTTATTACTATTAAGCCTTTTTTTATTAGTGTTCTTATGCCTATTTTGATTTATGTGATGGATGGTTCAAGTGGGAAAGGTATTTTTGGCAAATAAGTTTTCGACTTATTGAATTTTACTTATTTTTCTTTTGTTTTTTTGGAATTTTGAAATGTCTTTGTTCTGATTTGTTCTCATGATTGAACTAATAGTTGATTTGAAAAGATAGGGATTGTTTTTGGACCAGTTTTTCTTCGCACTTGGTCGGATATCTGGTTACTTAGGCTTCTTGCTTCTGCTTCAGGGCTTAAAGTAGTTTGTTTTTTTTTTTTCTTTTTCCCTTCTCAATGCTTCCGAAGTTATATAATCATCACAAACATGCTCATATGATATGAATTGATGTGCAATTCTGGAGAAGGATTTTGATTCCAAGTTGAAAATTTAGGAGAAGTCTTCCAATGGTGGGAATGTGTAGAGATCCAAGAACTTTGCTTTCAAGGCACCTCAAGAGAGTTTTACTATTCAGGATTTTGATATGGACAAGATCCATGGCATTGGTTCCCTATTCCAAGGTCTATACATTTCTTATTCTCTATTTTCATTTTTGCAAGGTATGCTAGGTTTTTCAGTGATTTGGCTCATTTGTGATTTTGTAATTTTGGGCGCTAAATAGTTTGTCGGTTTTCTTTTTTCTTTTGTCGTAGGCTGGGATTTGATGAATTAATGGTATTTGGTATTTAATGTTGTTTGTGAATGGTATATTTATGTAAGGTTTTTTAGATTTTTGGTTTTCAAGTTTTTTGGCAGCATTTCTCTTATGATTATAGATGGGTCCTACGCAATCTAATATTGGGGTTTTGTTGGCATGTTTATAGCATTTTCATTCACATTTTAAAAACATATAATGCTACAGTAGGGTGTTCGGATTTACAACAAAGATAGTTTGGTAAATTTGGCCAGGATGTGATGGAACATCAGGTTTAATATGAATGCCTCCTGAAGTCAGGGCAAACATTTTCTTCTCCATTCTTCATACCATGGTATTGATGCCCTGTTGTTTTCAGAAAATGGAAAATGCAACTCTCCTAGCTGTTGTGTGATTATGTTAAGCTTTTATAGCATGCTGAACTTTTGCCTTCTCAGCCACAAAAAATAAGAAAAAGAAAAAGAGCAGTTATTTCAGTTGAGGAGAACGTGTTGGTTCTTGAGACAACACGGCCTATTGGGATTGGTGGAGTTTCTCATCTACACGTTTAGAAGCTTAGCATATGAGTGTGTGTGTGGGTTGGGGGAGATGCAGAGAGGTTTGAAGGATTGTCAAGATGAGAATCATGTATGCTGCAGATCTGTTTAGGAAGACACATTGCCTATTCCATGTATGCTGCAGTATTATTTATACCTTTTCTTCACACTGTTTTGCCTGGCCTAACATACAACAACAATAACCATATTGAGGCCCTAAATTCATTTTATACAGGACCGTTTACCATATCTCCAAAAATATTGCAGCATAAGTTTCAGAAAAGGAATGTATCATCCACCTTGGTGCAGAAGTAGATCAGCTTCGACAGCAACTCCATAAGAGATTCAATGTCCTGTCCATCAGCCCCATCAATGAAACATCGACAAAAACCTTAAATACTCATTTCCACCAAACTGTGTAACCTTATATTTTTATAACTTAATGAAACTTTTGCATGACATCTACTGTTAGGCCGTTGGCTAAAAAAAATCTAATTTAAATTGCCAAAGTTTGCTTATTTACTGAACTTGTATGAATTTATGATTTGTTTTAACTTGTACTGTTTCACTTGGTACTTACTGAACAATTTATCCATCCACATATATCTCACCACCTTAGTGAATTTGAACGAATGCCTACCGATATCAAGATTGATCTATCTGTCCATTACAGAGTCTATCAATCGGTTTTGCATCATCTTTCCATCCTATTGTTCATTGTGGAGTGACATGTAACCTAATAGGATCCAATTTGTTCTCACAGCTGCAAGTTTATCCTATTATTACCTATTACACGTAATAATCACATTTCAACTGGGCAAAACTGCATGTTGAGCCCTTACTAGTCTATATATATATATATTTATATGTCAGAGTTAAAGATTTGCAAATCAAAACTTAGTGTAAATTATGAGTATAATATCTTTAGGTAAAACTTTGAACAAAATAATAGAAATACTTCAGGATGCTTGGCTCTTTTATACAATAGATCGAATAGATACATGTTTCAGAAATTTACGTAGTAGATAAAACTGGAGGTAGACGAAAGTAGATTAACGTACGTTCATTGTCTGGATTTTCCATTCGACTTCCCCATTTTCGACAACAAGTGCCACTCAAGTCATGATCAAGATGAGCCGTATTGATATTTAGATGCTTTGAATCAGTCATGCAATAAGATATGGTCGCACCGGATTCAGCTGGTCCACGTAAAAACCACGGATGAACGTAGGCTCATCCCACTTCTTGGAATTTTCAACATCGTGCACTTCGGACTTGAAATACTAAAGTCAATGGCCATGCAGAAACAGGTACACTTTTCTCATTGGGACCATCTTTCTCTAATATTCAAAGTTAGACTGAAAAAATAATCAGATATACAAGATGATCAGTAGATAAAGTGAAAGGGGATTGTCTTTGCTTTCAGAGATCAGGATCGAAGGAGAAAATATTTTATGGTACTGAGAGCACCAGTAGTACTCGTCACCTCATTCGAGATCTTTAACTACGCAAAGTAATTCATCACTCATCAGGTTAAGGTTTGGTTTGTATGGACAGTTGAGATGAGATGAGTTGATGGGTTAAAATAATTTGTATATTATAATGAGATATTTGAGTTGAGATAAAATGAGATAAGTTAGAAATAATTTTAGTTAAAAATATTTTATGGGATTTTAGAAAATAAAAGAAAAAATTTTAAATAAAAATATTATAAAATTAAAATATTATATATTATAAAATATAAAAATATTATAAATTAAAATATTTTATGTATATATAAAAACACTTTTAATTAATAACTATAAGATGCATTTAAATATTGACAATTCCATTCACATAAATTTCAATATTGGATTAACTATTTTTTTATTATATAATAATAAAATAATATGATATAAATTTAATTTTGACTATAATTTTTATTTTGTGATTTGAAAAAGATGAATTAATATTTGTGTATATGATATTTAAATATTGAGATGAAATGAAATAAATGTAAGCATTTCTTTATCCCTAATTCTTTTGTTTCATAATTTCAGCAAAGGCGTACAGATTTTTCGCATATAACCTCGGCTTGGAAACAAATGAAATGCTCTCCCATCACGCGATACCAAACCTAACCTTACCGATACAGAAAAAGCAAAAAAAGAAACGTAACCGTACAAGTGCAATATTGTTTAAGACGTTATTGCTCAATCACGCACATACGGGTTACAAGAGTAAAGTTTTAAATAGATAAATTTTATGTAAATTTTTATAAGAAAAAAAAATAACTCTATCTTAAAAAAGTATTAAAAAATATTTTTTATTAAAGAGACCTACTTTTTTACAAATAAATTACATGAGACTTGTCGATTTGGAACTTATACCTACCATTACTTTAAACATATTAGTTAAGGCTTCATTTTGTTACACAGATAAAATGAGATGAAAGTTAAATATAAAATTATAAAAGTATAAAAATATTATATAAGTTTGAAAGAAGATATTTTTATAAAATTAAATTTATTCTTAATCAAATTACATGATTACGTTGATTGATTAAATTTATTTATTTTTAGATTATGCAAGAATGTCATATTCTAAAATTTTTAATGTAGATTTAAATAGCAAAAAGTAAAAAATATCATTACCCTTAGTGGAGTAATACTTTATTGTCTTATTTTCGTCCCATTATATAAAATATTATATTTTTAGCATCTTTAAATTATTTTTATGTAAAAAAACTTAAGATTAAAAGTTGATGGCTAATACCATTAATATATCATTAGATACATTATTAGTGGGAAGGTTAGTGACAAATGAACGCGTATATGACCAGAGACTTGGAATTTTCAACATCTAATTGCCCGCACTCCAAAGAGCTTTATGTTACAAATAGAGAAGCTACACAAATTTCCAGATTGGTGGTATCTTTAACGTACAGCGCAAGTCCATCCTTCCTATTCTCCATAAAACTTAATCATATTGGTTCCTTGATTTGCAGGCCAAAGAGAGAGGAACAATGAAGATCATGTGTTATTCAAATCGACTTTTATTGCTCAGTATCATTCTCTTACATTTTGTTACTCCCACGGCTCAGCAGTACTGTTATGAAACTGGTAATTACACCAGCAACAGTACCTACAGGGCAAACCTCGTTGGCCTCCTGACCTCCATGTCTTCTAACACGAAGATCGATTACGGATTTTATAATTTCACCGCCGGGGAAATTGCCGACAAAGTGAACACGATTGCACTTTGTAGAGGAGACGTTACGCCGGATGTGTGTCGTAGTTGTATCAATTCGACTAGTCAAGATCTCTTACAGTCTTGTCCCAACCAGAAGGAGGCAATCATGTGGGCCGATAAATGTTCTGTACGATACTCAAACAAATCTATATTTGGCGTTATGGAAGAGAATCCTATGCTTGCTTTTTATAACACACAAAACGCAACCGACGTAGAAGGGTTCAACAACGTGCTAAGACCCCTGCTAGATACGCTAAGAAAAAGTGCCGCATATGGAAATTCTACTCGCAAGTTCGCTCTGGGAAGCGAGAATGCCCCAGACTTCCAAACAATCTATGCACTTTTGGAGTGTACTCCTGAGTTGGCCTCGATGGACTGCAACAACTGCCTGGAGCGGTTGGCTGGATATACGTCAAATTGTTGTAATGGCCGAAAGGTGGGAGGAAAATTCGTAACACCCAGTTGTGATTTAAGGTATGAGATATACAGTTTCTATGACCCTGCAGCTGAGTCATCACCACCTACGTCGCCTCCGCCACCTCCTATAGCGCAGCCAGTTCCCCCCCCACCACCACAACTGCTTCCACCCACACAAGGTACGTATGGTAAGCCAGCTTTTCGTTNATGCTACTGCTCAGGGTGCCATCAAGTTTCTTTTTTTAAATTTTTTTAAAATTTTTAATTTTTTTATCAATTTAAAATATTTTTAAGAATTATAAAAAAATATCAATATATTAATGGACACTTTCTTAAATTTTAAATAAAGAAAAAAATTAAAATAAATGAAGTGTCAAATTGAGATAACAAAATAAAGTGGACAAAGTAATATTTTTCTAAAAAAATAATCAGATATAATCGATGAGTGAATAAAGTGAAACGGGATTGTCTTTGGTTTCAGAGAGGTTCGGAGGCAAACCTCACGTGAATATTGTCAAAGTAGATGAAGAGACGAGAGGGAGTTATAAAAATATAAAAAAATAAATATTTGATGTGTGAACAGTATTTATTAAATTTAGTTTTAGATTTAGATTTATTATAGTTAAAAATTACTGTAATTAAGATTTGGCTAATCCAATACGATAATTTTTTATATCGTATTAATTATTTAAAGATAATTTTTTATGTTTAGATGGTTCAATAAAGATATTGATTCATTTTCCTTGATCTCCCTTTTTTTAACCTCCCTATCTTGGAATGAAGGTGGTATATAAATTATAGAAAAGAATAATGAACCCAGATTATTATTGAGGACATACTGGATGATGAGGAACCGTTGTAACAACCAGAGTTCAATGAGATTATTTAGTGTTCTTATTACTATTAAGCCTTTTTTTATTAGTGTTCTTATGCCTATTTTGATTTATGTGATGGATGGTTCAAGTGGGAAAGGTATTTTTGGCAAATAAGTTTTCGACTTATTGAATTTTACTTATTTTTCTTTTGTTTTTTTGGAATTTTGAAATGTCTTTGTTCTGATTTGTTCTCATGATTGAACTAATAGTTGATTTGAAAAGATAGGGATTGTTTTTGGACCAGTTTTTCTTCGCACTTGGTCGGATATCTGGTTACTTAGGCTTCTTGCTTCTGCTTCAGGGCTTAAAGTAGTTTGTTTTTTTTTTTTCTTTTTCCCTTCTCAATGCTTCCGAAGTTATATAATCATCACAAACATGCTCATATGATATGAATTGATGTGCAATTCTGGAGAAGGATTTTGATTCCAAGTTGAAAATTTAGGAGAAGTCTTCCAATGGTGGGAATGTGTAGAGATCCAAGAACTTTGCTTTCAAGGCACCTCAAGAGAGTTTTACTATTCAGGATTTTGATATGGACAAGATCCATGGCATTGGTTCCCTATTCCAAGGTCTATACATTTCTTATTCTCTATTTTCATTTTTGCAAGGTATGCTAGGTTTTTCAGTGATTTGGCTCATTTGTGATTTTGTAATTTTGGGCGCTAAATAGTTTGTCGGTTTTCTTTTTTCTTTTGTCGTAGGCTGGGGTTTGATGAATTAATGGTATTTGGTATTTAATGTTGTTTGTGAATGGTATATTTATGTAAGGTTTTTTAGATTTTTGGTTTTCAAGTTTTTTGGCAGCATTTCTCTTATGATTATAGATGGGTCCTACGCAATCTAATATTGGGGTTTTGTTGGCATGTTTATAGCATTTTCATTCACATTTTAAAAACATATAATGCTACAGTAGGGTGTTCGGATTTACAACAAAGATAGTTTGGTAAATTTGGCCAGGATGTGATGGAACATCAGGTTTAATATGAATGCCTCCTGAAGTCAGGGCAAACATTTTCTTCTCCATTCTTCATACCATGGTATTGATGCCCTGTTGTTTTCAGAAAATGGAAAATGCAACTCTCCTAGCTGTTGTGTGATTATGTTAAGCTTTTATAGCATGCTGAACTTTTGCCTTCTCAGCCACAAAAAATAAGAAAAAGAAAAAGAGCAGTTATTTCAGTTGAGGAGAACGTGTTGGTTCTTGAGACAACACGGCCTATTGGGATTGGTGGAGTTTCTCATCTACACGTTTAGAAGCTTAGCATATGAGTGTGTGTGTGGGTTGGGGGAGATGCAGAGAGGTTTGAAGGATTGTCAAGATGAGAATCATGTATGCTGCAGATCTGTTTAGGAAGACACATTGCCTATTCCATGTATGCTGCAGTATTATTTATACCTTTTCTTCACACTGTTTTGCCTGGCCTAACATACAACAACAATAACCATATTGAGGCCCTAAATTCATTTTATACAGGACCGTTTACCATATCTCCAAAAATATTGCAGCATAAGTTTCAGAAAAGGAATGTATCATCCACCTTGGTGCAGAAGTAGATCAGCTTCGACAGCAACTCCATAAGAGATTCAATGTCCTGTCCATCAGCCCCATCAATGAAACATCGACAAAAACCTTAAATACTCATTTCCACCAAACTGTGTAACCTTATATTTTTATAACTTAATGAAACTTTTGCATGACATCTACTGTTAGGCCGTTGGCTAAAAAAAATCTAATTTAAATTGCCAAAGTTTGCTTATTTACTGAACTTGTATGAATTTATGATTTGTTTTAACTTGTACTGTTTCACTTGGTACTTACTGAACAATTTATCCATCCACATATATCTCACCACCTTAGTGAATTTGAACGAATGCCTACCGATATCAAGATTGATCTATCTGTCCATTACAGAGTCTATCAATCGGTTTTGCATCATCTTTCCATCCTATTGTTCATTGTGGAGTGACATGTAACCTAATAGGATCCAATTTGTTCTCACAGCTGCAAGTTTATCCTATTATTACCTATTACACGTAATAATCACATTTCAACTGGGCAAAACTGCATGTTGAGCCCTTACTAGTCTATATATATATATATTTATATGTCAGAGTTAAAGATTTGCAAATCAAAACTTAGTGTAAATTATGAGTATAATATCTTTAGGTAAAACTTTGAACAAAATAATAGAAATACTTCAGGATGCTTGGCTCTTTTATACAATAGATCGAATAGATACATGTTTCAGAAATTTACGTAGTAGATAAAACTGGAGGTAGACGAAAGTAGATTAACGTACGTTCATTGTCTAGATTTTCCATTCGACTTCCCCATTTTCGACAACAAGTGCCACTCAAGTCATGATCAAGATGAGCCGTATCGATATTTAGATGCTTTGAATCAGTCATGCAATAAGATATGGTCGCACCGGATTCAGCTGGTCCACGTAAAAACCACGGATGAACGTAGGCTTATCCCACTGCTTGGAACTTTCAACATCGTGCACTTCGGGACTTGAAATACTAAAGTCAATGGTCATCCAGAAACAGGTACACTTTTCTCATTGGGGATCATCTTTCTCTAATATTCAAAGTTAGACTGAAAATAATCAGATATACAAGATGATCAGTAGATAAAGTGAAGGGATTGTCTTTGCTTTCAGAGATCAGGATCGAAGGAGAAAATATTTTATGGTACTGAGAGCACCAGTAGTACTCGTCACCTCATTCGAGATCTTTAACGACGCAAAGTAATTCATCACTCATCATGTTAAGGTTTGGTTTGTATGGACAGTTGAGATGAGATGAGTTGATGAGTTAAAATAATTTGTATATTATAATGAGATATTTGAGTTGAGATAAAATGAGATAAGTTAGAAATGATTTTAGTTAAAAATATTTTATGGGATTTTAGAAAATAAAAGAAAAAATTTTAAATAAAAATATTATAAAATTAAAATATTATATATTATAAAATATAAAAATATTATAAATTAAAATATTTTATGTATATATAAAAACACTTTTAATTAATAACTATAAGATGCATTTAAATATTGACAATTCCATTCACATAAATTTCAATATTGGATTAACTATTTTTTTATTATATAATAATAAAATAATATGATATAAATTTAATTTTGACTATAATTTTTATTTTGTGATTTGAAAAAGATGAATTAATATTTGTGTATATGATATTTAAATATTGAGATGAAATGAAATAAATGTAAGCATTTCTTTATCCCTAATTCTTTTGTTTCATAATTTCAGCAAAGGCGTACAGATTTTTCGCATATAACCTCGGCTTGGAAACAAATGAAATGCTCTCCCATCACGCGATACCAAACCTAACCTTACCGATACAGAAAAAGCAAAAAAAGAAACGTAACCGTACAAGTGCAATATTGTTTAAGACGTTATTGCTCAATCACGCACATACGGGTTACAAGAGTAAAGTTTTAAATAGATAAATTTTATGTAAATTTTTATAAGAAAAAAAAATAACTCTATCTTAAAAAAGTATTAAAAAATATTTTTTATTAAAGAGACCTACTTTTTTACAAATAAATTACATGAGACTTGTCGATTTGGAACTTATACCTACCATTACTTTAAACATATTAGTTAAGGCTTCATTTTGTTACACAGATAAAATGAGATGAAAGTTAAATATAAAATTATAAAAGTATAAAAATATTATATAAGTTTGAAAGAAGATATTTTTATAAAATTAAATTTATTCTTAATCAAATTACATGATTACGTTGATTGATTAAATTTATTTATTTTTAGATTATGCAAGAATGTCATATTCTAAAATTTTTAATGTAGATTTAAATAGCAAAAAGTAAAAAATATCATTACCCTTAGTGGAGTAATACTTTATTGTCTTATTTTCGTCCCATTATATAAAATATTATATTTTTAGATCTTTAAATTATTTTTATTTAAAAAAACTTAAGATTAAAAGTTGATGGCTAATACCATTAATATATCATTAGATACATTATTAGTTGGAAGGTTAATGACAAATGAACGCGTATATGAACAGAGACTTGAATTTTCAACATCTAATTGCCCGCACTCCAAAGTGCTTTATGTTACAAATAGAGAAGCAACACAAATTTCCAGATTGGTGGTATCTTTAACGTACAGCGCAAGTCCATCCTTCCTATTCTCCATAAAACTTAATCATATTGGTTCCTTGATTTGCAGGCCAAAGAGAGAGGAACAATGAAGATCATGTGTTATTCAAATCGACTTTTATTGCTCGGTATCTTCTGTCTTACTTTTGTTACTCCCACGGCTCAGCAGTACTGTTATGAAACTGGTAATTACACCAGCAACAGTACCTACAGGAAAACCTCGTTGGCCTCCTGGCCTCCATGTCTTCCAACACGAAGATCGATTACGGATTTTATATTTCTACCGCTGGAGAAAATGCCGACAAAGTGAACGCGATTGCATTTTGTAGAGGAGACGTTACGCCGGATGTGTGTCGTAGTTGTATCAATTCGACAAGTCAATATCTCTTACAGTCTTGTCCCAACCAGAAGGAGGCAATCAACTGGCCCGATAAATGTTCTGTACGATACTCAAACAGATCTATATTTGGCGTTATGGAAACGCAGCCTATGTTTGCTTTTTATAACGTACAAAACGCATCCCACATAGATAGGTTCAACAACTAGATAGGCTAAGAAAAAGCGCCGCACTGGGAAATTCTGCTCGCAAGTTCGCTCTGGGAAGCGAGGAAGCCCCAGACTTCCAAACAATCTATGCACTTTCGGAGTGTACTCCTGATTTGGCCTCGATGGACTGCAACAACTGCTTGGAGCAGTTGGTTGGATTTATGTCAAAATGTTGTAATGGAAAGCAGGGAGGAAAATTCGTAACACCCAGTTGTGATTTAAGGTATGAGACATACAGTTTCTATGACTCTGCAGCTGAGTCACCACCTCCGTCGCCTCCGCCACCGCCTATAGCGCAGTCAGTTCCCCCCCCACCACTACAACTGCTTCCACCCACACAAGGTACGTATGGTCAGCGACCTTTTCGTTCTGTTTTGGTTCTACAAGGTATATAAATCCTACTGTGCCAACGTTTTATCATTTATGGACCGCAAAGGGATTTTGAGAGAAGAATATTACATATAAATTAGAATTTCGATAGGCGATTAGACAATTTTTTCTTCTAATTAATCGTGGGTATATATCTTTAACTTTACCATATTCATCTCCCGAAATGAGCTGTCTTTAATCTTTATCCACAAAGAGAGAGGCATTCTGAGTGTTCCATGCACTCGCAAAATTCGAGGAAGGTCGCACTCTTCCTTTAAGTTCTTAGTGGGAGGTCCAAAGAAAACGAATGGTCCCCTCGGGGGTGCCGTCTCCCCAGCTGAAATTTTGAAACTACCTTCCAAAACGAATGATAGCGTACTACTCATTTAGTATTCAAATCAAACTAATATTTTTGATAATTTTCACCTGCAGTGGATACATGCCTCCAGAATATGTAATGCACGGCCAATTTTCAGTAAAATCTGATGTGTTTAGTTTTGGCGTGTTAGTTCTGGAGATAGTGAGTGGTAAAAAAATTAACTCTAGTTTTGAGGGAGAGAATGAAGCTGGCGGCCTTTTAAGTTATTTAAGTGCAAATATTTTCTTTTTTATATGCATTTCCTTTTTATCTCAAAGTCCGACAAGATAGAAGTCATATGACGTTGAAAAAATAAATGAATGTTCTGCTTTTTGTGGTGTCTCCCAATGTAACCATCCTGCAGGCATGGAAAAATTGAAGGGAGGGGACAACCTCAAATCTTGTAGATGCCACGTTAAAGGCCAGGTCAACAACTCAAATAATGAGATGCATCCACATTGGATTATTATGTGTTCAAGAAAATGTGGCTGTCAGACCAACCATGGCTACAGTCGTCCTCATGTTTAATAGCCACTCTGTTACTCTACCAGTACCCTTGAGACCTGCATTTCTTATGCACAGCACCAGATCAGATGTGTCGTCCCAATCGGAGAACGGTGTTGGGGTAACAACACCAAATAGGCGTGGAAGTAGCGTTGTCCAAGCCTCAATAAATGAAGCTTCAATATCTGAGCTAGATGGTCGCTAACTTTTAATGGAAGCTAGTGTTGAGAACTTGATGAATAGCAGAGAAAATTAGAACAGAGGAAGAATATGAGAATTGTGTAATCTGATGTGAATAAAATCGATACTACTTGATGTCCAATACATGAAGGTCTATGTAATATTTATACTACATAGAGAAATAAATGTATAACAGAAATGTAACAGAAATAACTGTATTTTAAATCTTCTCCTTCTCTTGTTCTGCCTTTAGCTTTTCTTCTTTAGACTTCAACTCCATGCTGTCAATATGAGAGGCTATACTCCAACACCCCCCCTCAAGATGAGCATGTATATTGATAATGTTCATCTTGCGCAAATTATGATGGAAAGGCAGTGATCCGAGAGGTTTGGTAAATATATCTGCTAGTTGTAATCTTAAGGGAATATAGAAAAGCTTTATAACATTCTGCTGCAATTTCTCCCTAACAAGGTGACAATCGATTTGAATATGTTTAGTCCTCTCGTGTTGTACTGGATTAGTTGCAATAGACAAAGCTGATTTGCTATCAGTGTAGAGCATTGTAGGCTGAGAGTGATCAACACTGAGATCTTGAAGGGCATATAATAACCACTGCACCTCACATGTTGTGGCAGCAAGAGCCCTATATTCTGCTTCTGCAGATGATCTGCTAACTGTGGCTTGTTTCTTTGATTTCCATGAGATTAAAGAATCTCCTAGAAAAATTGCATATCCTATAACACTTCTCCTGGTGTCTAAGCAACCTGCCCAATCACTGTCAGAAAAAGCTTTTAATTGAAAATCTGAAGATGAAGAGAAGAACAGTCCTTGTCTAGGTGTAGCTTTTAAGTATCTAAGCACACGCATAGCAGCTTGATAATGAGAAACTGCTGGTTTAGCAAGAAACTGGCTAAGGACTTGAACAGAATAGGCCAAGTCAGGCCTTGTAACTGTCAAATATAGTAGCCTGCCAATTAACCTTCTGTAACCCGAGGCATCTTCATAGAGATTAGGATCATCTGCACTAAGTTTAAGAGTAGATTCCATTGGAAATGCAGCTGGCTTGGAACCTGTGAGGCCTGCATCTTGAAGTATATCCAAAGTATACTTTCTTTGACAGAGAGAGATGCCAGACTTTGATCTGGCTACTTCCAATCCTAGGAAGTACTTCAACTGCCCCAAGTCCTTGATTGTGAACTTATCATGCAGAAATATCTTGAGTTGTTGAATCTCAATTAGATTATCACTAGCTAGTAGAACATCATCTACATATACTAGTAAAGTAATGAAAGAAGTGGCAGTTTTCTTGATGAAAAGTGAGCAATCAGAATGGCCTTGAGTAAAGCCATATTGAAGAAGAGCTTGAGAGAGTTTGGCAAACCATTGTCGAGATGCCTGCTTCAGGCCATAAAGACTCTTTAACAGTTTACAAACTACATTGGGATGTTTAACATCCAAACCAGGGGGCACTTCTATGTAAACTTCTTCATTTAATTCACCATGTAAAAAAGCATTATTTACATCTAATTGGTGAATATACCATCCCTTAATAGCAGCAACAGCTAACAATAACCGAATTGAAGTAAGTTTTGCCACTGGGGAAAAAGTATCAAAGAAGTCTAATCCTTCTTGTTGAGTGTAGCCTTTGGCTACCAACCTTGCTTTATGTCTTTCTATGGTTCCATCAGCCTTGTATTTCACTTTAAAAACCCATTTACAACCTATGGTCTTTTTATTTTTAGGTAAAGTAACAAGTTCCCAGGTTTTATTTAACTCTAAAGCAGTGAGTTCATTTCTCATAGCAACTTGCCATTCATGAGATTTTGCAGCTTGTTGATATGTTTTGGGTTCTTTGATAATAGAAATTGAAGCTAAGAAAGCTTTGTGTGATGCTGAAAGTCTANTACTCAAATGAAAAAAAAAATCTATTTTTTAAGGGTAATTAGTCCCTTTTTTTTTTTTTTATAGCAATGCTATGTACGTCTCCATTTGGGGACTGCAATGTAGATCTAGATAATTTTATTTTTAAAATTTTTTAAAATTACAAAAATATTCCTCATAAAATAATGTTTTTTCTCATTTAATAAATGACCTGCACAAATGGGAACTGCAAATAATTATATATATATATATATATAGGATTTGCACGAAACATGAACACCTTAAACCAATATTTAACATTATTATTTAATTAAAGTAAGTGAAAAAGCAGTGGTTCTACCAATCACCTAGAGGGGGGTGAATATGTGTAATCTAATTTTGATGGTCTTTTCAAAATTATTCAAACAAACAGTTAATAAAAAAATCAAATAACAAAAATAATCAACACAGTGATTTTGATCATGAAATGGAAACTCATTTGAAGAACATCTTCAAAATTTAAAACCACTCCGAGTGTAATACACCACCTCAAATCCACTATAGAACTTTAGTTCGTTACAACCAATTTAGAGACACTCACAAAACCTTTGTAGTAGCTAAACTTGGCTTGCAACACTACGAATGACCCACTCGATCTCTACACGCATGTAGTGTCGGAACTCCAACCTTTCTATAGCTTCCCACGAGAACCTCTCGATTTCTGCATCAACAGCAGCTCCGAACTCTTCCAGCCAATGAATACGTCCATTTCAATGGACTCATATAAAGTTTGATATTGAGTGTGGTGTAGTGGAGATGTGTTTATCGAAGAGAGAATCAACCATGTGGGGGAGAGGTTGCTCTAAAAAGCTATTGGAAGCACTTAGGGTTTTGGCTCTGATTCTTCACACCGAAGAACACAAGTGACATGTTCTATTTATAGACCCGAGTGAGAGGGACGCTCAAAACTCTAAATTTTAAGTTGTCTTGAACATTAGCTCGAGTGAGTGTCGAGCGAAAGTTGAGCGCATGCTGTCCTTCAGAAGTCGCTCGAGCGCCACGTCGAGCCCACATCGAGCGACCCACTCTAGATGGGTGTCGCTTGAGCGCCACGTCAAGCGCCAGTCAAGCGACCCACTCTGGATGGGTGTTGCTCGACCTCCAGTCAAGCGACCCACTTTGAATGGGTCTTGTTTGAGCAATACTCGAGCAAACTCTTTGTTTTGAGCTCTGCTTGACCCATGTTGAGCACACTTCAATTCTTTTCATGTTATACCACTTCAACACTTGTTACAACACTATTTTACACATATTTTTATAAGAATATGCCAATCAACTTTCCCTCAACAATAAGTATTCAACGCATTGAATTAATAAATTAAATAAGACTTTGATCAAAAAGTGAGAAAATTGTTAAAATATTAATTAAATAATTAAGCTTCTTTTCCCACCAACTCAATTATTAATTACATTTATTTAATTTCAGTTAAAACCATCAATAATAATACGAAGTACTTAGAGAAATGAAATGCAAGAATCCATAGTTGTTTTTGGTCCTCAACTACTTGCATTGGTAGTTTAAAAATTAGCTAGGGTGGTGTCGAAACTATGAAGGGTGAATACCCTCTCTCGTCCACAGTCAGATCGTGCAAATCGCTAATATCTTTTAGTCGAATTTGGGAAAAGAAAAAAACTGACTCGATCATACAATTTTATTTATACCTAACATCGGATATCTGCTTCAAAATCAGTCTCTTTTAAACAAATTTTTACTTTCATTTTGATAAAAGCATAAGTCTGGTGTCTACAGGGAAGGAAAGTAACTCATCAAGAACTGCAATTGCTATAGTGGTGTCGGTTGTTGTTTCTGCTGTACTAATCTTCTGCATGTCATGTTTCTACCTCTTCTATTTAAGAGTGAAGAAGCCAAGGGAGAAACTTGAAAGTAAGTTCAGTATTTGTTTATTTTACATTGCTACTATCATTTGTTTAAGTAGCTGGGAAAATATAGATATCTAGACACCTTGCTTCATCTCTTCTCTAAGTAGTAACCAATACTGGTTAAACTAATTTCGGTTATTGCTTTTTTAAGGATTTATCTGTGCTTGCATCTTTCTCCATAAAACATTGGCTTTACTTTGGGCCTTGGGGACTGTAGTATATAAAACAAAATCTGCTACCATTAGTCAGAAATCAAGACCAGTACTTCAGCAACCCAAATAATGATCTGATGCATCACATTAAATTATATAGAGCCCGTTGTTGCTTTGCATTAGGAAAATAGCAAATTGCATTACCTTTATTCTTGCTATGCATGAATCTAATTCAGATGTATAACCTGTTCTTACGTCAAGGAGTGGATGAAATTAGTAGGGCCGATTCCTTGCAATTTGACATCGGGACAATTAAAGTTGCAACGGACAACTTTTCTGCTGCAAACGAGCTTGGAAAAGGTGGATTTGGTATTGTTTACAAGGTAATGAGACCCAATCGAGTCGTAAATTATGTCATTTTACTCGTCACAATTCGTTAAATCTAATATCATGAATGTTGAGGTTATATATGATAGATTTTGGTATATTCATATCTTTCAGGGTGAGCTTCCAAATGGACAAGAAATAGCTGTGAAGCGGTTGTCCAAGACTTCTCAACAAGGAGATCTAGAATTTAAGAATGAGGTCAGGTTAGTGGCTACTCTTCAACATAGGAATTTGGTAAGGCTCCTAGGATTCTGTTTGGAAGGAAAGGAAAGACTTCTAGTCTATGAGTTTGTACCTAATGCAAGCCTTGAAAAGTTCATATTTGGTATGTTTGCCATTCCTCTCAAATCCCAAATTCTATTCATAGTAATTACATCTTAATCGAATTGTCCTGTCTTCCACGTATGTTGCTTCAGCATGTTCACAGTACATGATTTGCATGAATATGTAGATCAAAACAAGAGTGCACTAATGAATTGGGAAATGCGTCACAAAATTATAGAAGGCATCGCTCGAGGACTTCTTTACCTTCACGAAGATTTGCGACTTCGTATTATTCATCGTGATCTCAAGGCTAGCAACATTTTGTTAGATGCAAATATGAATCCAAAGATTTCAGATTTCGGGACAGCAAGATTATTTGTACTAGATCAAACTCAAGGCAATACTAGCAAAATTGTGGGGACCTTGTAAGTGTATCCACATAATCTATAGCAAATAAGGATATAGCATGCTAAATACAATTAACACTTACAGTTTGTCCCATAGAAACAAACAACAAGGAGGTCCTTAAAACCATCTCAAATAAATAAGATGGAGTTAAGTTCATAAAAAAGTACAAGTACCAAAAGCTATGATGTCATTCAAATCAAACTAATATTTTTGATAATTTTCACCTGCAGTGGATACATGCCTCCAGAATATGTAATGCACGGCCAATTTTCAGTAAAATCTGATGTGTTTAGTTTTGGTGTGTTAGTTCTGGAGATAGTGAGTGTTAAAAAAATTAACTCTAGTTTTAAGGGAGAGGATGAAGCTGGCGGCCTTCTAAGTTATGTAGGTGCAAATATTTTCTTTTTTATATGCATTTCCTTTTTTATCTCAAAGTCCGACAAGATAGAAGTCATATGATGTTTAAAAAATAAATGAATGTTCTGCTTATTGTGGTGTCTCCCAATGTAACCATCTTGCAGGCATGGAAAAATTGGAGGGAGGGGACAACCTCAAATCTTGTAGATGCCACATTAAAGGCCAGGTCAACAACTCAAATAATGAGATGCATCCACATTGGATTATTATGTGTTCAAGAAAATGTGGTTGTCAGACCAACCATGGCTACAGTCGTCCTCATGTTTAATAGCCACTCTGTTACTCTACCAGTACCCTCAACACCTGCATTTCTTATGCACAGCACCAGATCAGATGTGTCGTCCCAATCGGAGAACGGTGTTGGGGTAACAACACCAAATAGGCGTGGAAGTAGCGCTGTCCAAGCCTCAATAAATAAAGCTTCAATATCTGAGCTAGATGGTCGCTAACTTTTAATGGAAGCTAGTGCGAATGCAATTCTACAGGTTTAAGATTCCCATCCCCCACCCCCTGTTTTGTTTCTTAAATGAAGATGGTGCATTGGTGTGTAGTTAAGCAGTAAAAATATATATGGAGTCATTTTCTTCATCCCAAATGTTTAGACGTGATTGAACTTTAAATAATTACGTTTCCCTGCAGTAAATCTTGTGGGGGAGAAGTAATTAGTTCCTTTTAGAAATTCATTCACAGGATGAACGAGCAACAATTGACAGGCGTTGTGATTAATTCCCTCTATTCATTTTTTCTTTTTTTGTTTGAAATCTAATTTTTGCGATTTTTACCTAATTTTTTTTCTAGTAAGAGAATAATTTATGGCCGGTCTGTCTGTTATCTCCCAACCAATAAATGAGTACCAAATAGACATCCCATTTCAGCTCCTATGTGACCGCACAACAGATGATAACGCATGGAAACAAAAAGCCTTCCCCTCCAGAATCCTAGCTGCTACAATATTATCACACCGCAAGATAGTAAACTCATCAAATAATCTATCAAGGATTTCCCTAACCCTTGATGCAATATGCTCCGCCCATACTTGCCCGTAGGTAATACCCAATCCATATACCATGCCATCCACTTTAAACCGGGGGTCAAGGACTACAATTACATATAACAACGCCTATTGAAATCTCCCCCTACTTGTCGTACTTCTCCCTTATCAACAATGCCATCTCCTACAGCCTAGTGTGACCGCCTGCGATAATCTCGTCTAATTCTTCTTTTACCTTACATATTTTTTGAAAAACATTATGGGATGTAGGATACAAAAAACCAGATAAAGTAGTGGTAACCATATTGAAAAAAGCCTTAGAAATCTACAAAAGTAGATACAACATCCTAATCCTCAGTTATAGGCTTCCAAAATCCAGCGTGATCCTCAAAATATTTTACATATTGGATGTCTTCCTTGTCCAATAATGCAAATGCCAACTTATACTCTTAGGCCTCCTCCAACGTGAAAAATGTTGAGTTCCATCGTGTAGTCAAATCAGTAAAAAGCCCATTCTTTTATGTTAGGCTCGCAGACCTCGTAGCAACCTTGAATTTCTCCAATCTTGCAGGAGAAGTCTCACCTATCTCACAGCAGTTCTGACCCTCGCAATCGAGTCATGAAGATTTTTCATACCATCATTGACAATAAGATTAAGAATATGTGCCGCACACCTCACATACAAATAATCATCAACCAAGATTGTCTTATTTGCCTCTTTAAGAAAGGTCTTAAAATATCTCATTGCGACATCATTAGATGAGGCATTATCAACTGTGCATGTCACAAAGCGTGTCAACCCCCACTCCTTTATAGTGGCCTCCAAGGCTATTCCAATCGTCTCACCCTTGTGATCGGTAATTTGACAAAATTTAAGAATTTTCTTATGTAATGTCCAATCAAAATCAACAAAATGACAAGTTAAAAACATATAATTAAAATTTTAGACTGATATCTAACAATCAGTGATGAGGCAAACAAACTGAATTGCCAAAAAACCCCTCAACTTCTCTTTTTCAAATCGGTAATGTTTTTTTTTTATATAATTTGCCACCATGTGGCGAGAAGGAAGTTGAATCCTTGATTCCAAGTGAAGAGAATAGGTAGCTCGTCCATGATGACCATAAGAGTTAGTGTATCCTACACTCCTTAGGATCATACTTTGTGAACCCTTTCAATGTTGCACCTCCACTGCTCCTATCCTCCATATTTTTAAGTCCAATTTCTAGCCTAGATTAGCTCTTCTCTTGCAAAGATCTTAGAAATTGACTTTTTTTGCATTGCTCTTCTAAGTGCACCTTTAATTGTGAGGTGTCATGCTTTCTATAGTGGCATCTATAAATTTTACCAGAATGGTTACACTTGGCTTTAGAGTTATTAGGGTCACCACCCTCTAGTTTGGTGACGTGAGACTAAACTATGGAAGTAGGTTTCTTGTTGGGCTTGGGGGCAGGGCAAGGTTCCGTAACGGTAGGCATAGTGATAGGGGTAGGAGTAGGGGTAGAGGCAGATGTGCCCTAAATAGGAGAGCTTGCATTATAATCTGTTGACATTTCTATTAACTCAAGCAAGCAACAAATATGAAATTATAGCAAACATGAAAAGTTTTAGCAAACAACAAATCTCAATGACATCGTTTTCTTTACACAAGTGTGTAAGATTGGATTTTTCTATGATGCTAACTGGATCCTTTTCAGTTCAGATAGGTGCTTGGGTCAAAGCTTTCTCAATATGCAATTAAATATCAAGCTTGTACGATTTCAGAGTTTTCTAAATATGCAATTATAAAATCCATTATCAAATTGCAGGTAAGAATCCAGTTATAAATCACACAAAATCCAAATAAATCACACAAAACCCTAATAAATTGCAATCGGATCTATCACAATTCACACACATACACAATCAATCCTCCACAGCACACAATTTACAATTCCATCCATCCTCCATCTCCATTAATCCCATCCTCCATTAAATTCCATAAAAATATCAAATTAAAAAAAAAAGAGTTTATGAGATATTCAGGGATCAGACTTACCTTCGTTGATGACAGCGAGCACAGACGGCGGCGAGGAGCTCACATTGACACAAACTAGCGTTGAGGGGGCTACGACACCGCTGAACAACAACTGAGAATAATAATATGGCAGGGGCAGGCTTCAGATCACGCAGGGGGGGAGGGGGTTTACTAACCTAATTAAAAAAAAAAAAACAAAAAACAGGTGCCAAAACGAACTTGTTTTGGTCACCTGAATGTGTTTTTTTAATATATATTATATATTATATAAATATATATAATTATATATATATATACATAAATGGGGTGGGGCAGGGGATTTACGGGGCAGGTTCCACCTTATCCCTCCCTTGCTCCCGATGAACACAAAAATACGGGCAGGGCGTCCCCCACCCCCCGCCATGTGAACGGGGTAATCCACCCCACAAGGGGGCGGGGTGGATGGGCGGCAGCGAGGCGTGCCCACTCCTATGGCAAGCCATATATACGTGGAGTGACTTTTTACTTAATAGGCAGCTGGATGCCCTTATGTATTCTAATGCTTGCACAAATTATTTTTCTTATTGAAATAGAATGATTGGCATCCTTGTTTTATACATTTTATTTTAATATCCATTATTTTAATATGGCAGTCATTTCATCTCATCTCATCTCATATAATCATATAGTTTTCTCAAACTCTTACACATAAAATATAATAAACGATTCATTTTTTTCAAATTTTAAAATAAAAATTATATTAAAAATTATAGTACAAATAAAAATTATATTAAAAAACTATATTATAATAATATTTTATTAAAATTTTGAATATCATCTCATCTCAAATCATTTATGTAATCAAATGGGGCCTAACAGTACTGCCATATATCTGTAATTAATGACTGTTAAACGTGAGAAATAAAAGCGCTACCGTTTATTTCTACTTGACGGAGTACTCAATGATTATCAAATCAAAACTTATTTATACGGTGTATATAAGTATATATAATATCTTTGGGTAAAATTGTCAACAGTAATTTTGAAATACTTCAGGATGCTTGGCTCTTTTATACAAGAGAATGGATAAATGTTTGTGAAATTTACGTAGATAAAACGTGAGTCAGACGAACCCATATAAAGTCTTGCAATAAACCATAATGTGCAACATTACTCAAATATAAACATTTTTTAATTTTAAATATTTATTTTTTCCATCTAATCATTATTTAATCATTATAAAGTTTTCAAACTTTTAAAAAAACATAAAAAATAATTTAGATTTTTAAATTGTTAAAAGAAAAATTATATGCTAAATATTTTTATTCTAACCTTTTCTATTCATTTTCCAAATTTAAAACTTAATAAAACGTTTTAATTCAAATTATTTCATTACCATTAATTGATTTCTCATCGTATAGATCTCAACATCCAAATGAGTTCTAAATTTCCATTCAACTTCCCAATTTTTCACAACCAGTGCCACTCATGTCATTATCAAGATGAGAAGCTGTATTGATATTTAGATGCTTAATTTGAATTAGTCATGCATGCAATAAAATATGGTTGCATCAGATTCAGCTAGTCAACGTAAAAAACACGGATGTACGTAGGCTCATGATCTACTACTGTAGATCATGATTTTCCACGGGATCCTGGCACTTGGCTCCGAATTGCACATGGGAGCCAACAGGATTTTCTCTTCTGCATCATTGGTTCGAGGATGAGAGAGCAGATTGGCTGAACAATGAAAAGTGAAGATAAGGAAATGGAAATTTTGGGTTTCAGCCACTGAAAGATATGTATATATACAATAATTAAAACTGTGTCGTTTTAACTTAAAAAATATGTATTTAAAACTTGGGTGATTTCAGTCTTGCAAGGGCTTGAGCATGGGCCATTTAGCTTAGAAAACTCTAATTGCAGTCATTTTTGCACATTTGTTAGCCACGAAACAAGCTGGCATCCACAGATAACATGGCTAAACGATTTCTCTACCAATGACAACCTCACATCATAAGGACAAATTTTGAATATCATGATTTTTGTTTTTAAGATAACCTGTTATTGAATAGATCCTCACTTAGGGTGCAAGAAAACCCTATTTACAGGACCCACATAGAAACCAAAAAACAAAATACTCAAAAAACATCAACCTTAAAACAAATTACTCCAACGACTAACTACCGAATACATAAGCAGGGAAAATTTAGCTTATCTGTTCGAATGAGCCCTCAGAGTTTCCTTGGTAGCTTCGGTATATTGTGCCATGCACAGTCGTGTCCCCGAGCTCCAAATTTCACCAAATAGTCGGCAGGGGCATTTCCTTCCCGAAAGACGTGCTGTATTGAATGATTCCCACCTCTAATAACTCTTAAGGTTTACTCCCAATGTTCTTCAAGGTACCACACTCTTACACTTATAACTACTAACCCACTAAACCACCATCAATGAATTGGTTTCGACCACCACTCCTTGGATCCTCTGTGCTCGACAAAGCTTAAACCCATGCAAAATGGCCCTTAATTCTGTTGCATTATTACTTCCTCCATTGAGACTATTAGAGAATGCAAAGATCTTACCCTTGGTCATCACGGAGGAGTCCTCCTGCACCCGAGGCACCTGGGTTGTTCAAGCTGCATCCATCTGTGTTGAATTTAAATCTTCCTTGCTGCGGCTTCATCCACCTGATCACTTGGACAAGTTTTGGTTTCATAGGGAGCACTGCAATATTCAGGGCCCTCAGCGTTTCCAGATCTCCACCTGCAAGCTTCCGGAAGCTTGAAGACTCTTTCATTGTTCTTGCCAACAAAAATTTAACCCCGTGCCATACTTCTTCTATTGTTTCTGCATGTCCTTCCATGCGCAATCTACATCTTCTCCACCATAACTTCCATGTTATAATAGACGGAATGTTGAAGAAAGTTGTGCGGATACAATAATCTGAAAATAAATGTGACTTTGAGACATGTATGACACTATCTTTAAGGTGATAATTGCCCCTACTCGAAAGAGTTTTCTACTGGATTACAAGCAATTCACCTCCAGGATACAACAAAGTCACCAACTGCAATTAGCAATTCTGAAGTTTTTTATTAAGAGTTTCTCTACAAAATTGTGTAAGTGACTGAAAATATGAGATAATGGAATTAATAATTCATGGGTCTCACCCTCTATTTATAAAGAATGAAGTGACACCATGTGAAAAAATCACAACTCTTAACTTGTGACTTTTCAACTGGTAGTTATAGTGTAAAGGTCATGTTGTTTCATTCAAAGACCAAAGGACATGCCTGGTCAAATGGTTGGACTCCTCTCTCCCTAAAGAGAGGTCACTAGTTTGAACCACATCAATTCAACATTTCTGTTGAAATTATTTTGAAGCATTGCACTCATCCAAGTGGGTTTCACACAGGCCAGTTGATGCGTGGTGCCTCTTTGGCCTACGCCAAACATTGTGTCTGTTCAACCCATGCATGGTACTCCTTCCGCCCAATCATCATGTCTCTTCGGCCCAAGCATTGTGCTTGTCTAAGTCCAACACTTCATTTATTCCACAAAATAAATCAAAATGCACTTGTGGAGTTCCAACTCCTATCCTTTCATTTGAAACAACACATCATTATCACCGAACCAATGCATCTCTTTGAAATAATGGTTCACTAAAATAAATAATAACCCACATTCAATAAATTCACATATTTAATATCACAATCTATAATAAATATAACATGGAATGATGTCCAAAATTACCCTCATTTGAGATGATCGGGAAGCACGCCGAAACCATAATTTCATGTTTTCTTTCCATGTAATACTCTCCCAAAACGGTATTCCCAAATGTTGTGCACATTTTCTCCATACCTATTAGGCAAACTCTCCAGCATATAGTACATGGTTGATATCCTCATAACCTCCTTCAGTACAGCAGTCACACTTAGACATCACTGTGATGCCAATCCTCCTCAATCTATCATACACGCTAAGACTATTATTCCATGCTTTCCATACCATAATCGATATCTTCTTCAGTAAACATTCATGCCAAACCCACGTCGACCATGGGGCCTCTAGTGTCTTCACTCGTAGGCACTCCCATGCATTTCAAATGGTGAATTGTCCATCTATGGCAGGGGTCCATATTAGTAGGTCCTGCCCCTCTCGTGGGTTTCCTAAGCTTTCAATGATCTCCTCCGTTTTTTCCACTCCCACCAAACGCTAGAAAAGTTGCATGTTCCACTCATTATCCAACTTACAATCACAAACTTTTAACCCGGTTGATTCCGTGACCTCTAAAGAGTCTGCCAAGGGACCTTCTCCAGCCCAAGAGTCGAACCAAAATGAGACATTTCTCGTACGCACTTTCCATTTAGCTTGCTCCAACACATTCAGAATTTGCTTCATCACCATTCTCCAAAATGGTGTGCCTTTAGTGTTCTCAACAAGATATAGAGGCCTATCCTTCACATACTTTCCCCTAAAGAATTGTGCCCATGGAGAATCGTCCGTCAGGACTTTCCATGCAAACTTCATATGTAGAGATTTTTGAATCTCCTCTAGATCCTGGAGACCTAGTCCGCCTTCAATAATAGGCTTACAAATTTTGTTCCAAGAACACCACTTCTTTGTAGGAGAACTATCCGTTCCCACCCCCCTCCCCCGGGGGCAAAAAAAAAAAAGGGGCGCTAAGTATACAATTAATGCTGATTAAAACCGACTTAGGCACCTATAGCACAAATAGAAGATAAATGGGTAGGCTAGACAAAACATGTTTCAAGAGAATAAGTTTGCCTCCGGCCGATAGAAATCTCATTTTCCACCCACTCACCTCTTCACAGATTTTGTTAATAAGTTCCTCCAAATGCCTAAATGTTAACCTTCCATCTACAATATTCACCCCCAAGTATATATTTAATTGGGAGGCAACTTTCTCCAAACCCCATGATGTGCAGAATATGATCCCTTCTACTAGCCGACTTGATGTGCTTCAAAAACATAATTGCGGACTTCTCTTTACTCACTTTTTGTCTAGACCACTTCTCATACAGTTCCAAGACTTTGACCAAGGCTTTTATAGACCTTTTGGCTCCGTTTGTAAAGATTACTATATCGTCCGCATATAATAGATGGGAAATTAAGGGAGTACGACCTCTAGCTTGAGATTAACTTCCAATTATTCCACTCTCATATTTTTCCTTTAACAATCTTGTGAAGACTTCCTCCATCAAAATAAATAAATATGGTGAGAGTGGTCCCCCTATCGAAGCCCCCTTTCTCCCTTAAAAAAATCCATATTAGTTCCATTCAGAAGGATGGAATACCATGGTGTTGTAATACAATTTTTTATCAACCCACATACATTCTCATCAATCCCAAAGGAGGCCAAAACATGTAACAAGAAGTTCCAGTTTACTCAATCATACGCTTTGGACATATCCACTTTCAACAATACATTTCCATTGTTCGCCTTTTTGTGTATGAACTGAGCCATTTCTTACAAAAGACTAACGTTTTAAAAAATGCTTATATTGGGGATGAAAGCACCTAGCTCTTGGGATATCACCCTCGGCAATAAGTGTGCAAATTGTGCAACAATAATTTTTGAGCATATTTTGTATATCACTGAACATAGACTTATTGGTCGAAATTTATCAAATCCTGAAGGCTGATGAACGTTGGGGATAATGACCACATATTATGATGCCATGTAGAACCTTGGTAACTGTTTTCCTTCAAAAAATTCTGTAATGGCATCCACTACATCACCCTGTACAATGTCCCAACATGCTCTGAAAAATCCCGAGCCAAATCCATCTGGACCCGGACTACTCTCCACTGGAATGCTAAATAATGCCTGCCGAACTTTTTCCACAGATGGAATCTTGTTAATGTTTTTATTCTTTGCTTCCGTAATAACATGGGCAATAATCGGGCTCAAATCAGGTAACACTCCCTCGATCATGTGGCTCAAGAAATCTTGGATTTAAATTGCTTTATTGATATGCTTTCTTGATATTAATTATTGTTTTGCATTTAAATTGCTCTTTGATTTAAATTAGTTTTTCGGCTTTAAAATTATTGTGTTGTTGGGTTTTTTTTATTATTTTATTTTATTTAGTCATTGTGTTTAAATTATTTTAGTTAACTTGTTGTTTTGAAGGATTGGACCTCATTTTTTCCCTTCCCTTTTCTTTTTCCCCTTTTTTTTCTCTTTTTCTTTTCCCCCTTCTCTTTTCTTTTTCCTCTGCTTATTTCTCCTCCCGCACGACAGACCTCTCCCTTCTCCCCGTCCATTTTCTTCATCCACCCTCAGCATCATCGTGCGCCACTCGTGACCGACACCACCCCTCCCATTTTCTTCCCCACTGGCCAGCGAGCTCCTCCACCCATTTTCAACTCCTCTCTTGTCACCTTTAGCCCCCCACACACGGCTCTAAGCTGTGGCCCTTTTCACTCCAGCACCGTCATCGCTCCACCTTTGGCCACTACCTCTTCACCACTTCACCACCGGCCTCCTAGCTACCTAACCCACCCTTCCCCAGCTCCGATCCGCCACCGATGAAGCCCATCCATTGCATTTTCCGATTTGAGCTTTTTTGGCCTCCAACCACTGCCCATGCCGCCACCCACGACCAACTACCACTACCATTAGCTTCACCAACACTCCTAAACCCTTCCCTAGCAATCCCAAGTCTTCGTTTGTTCTCATTCAAAAGTTAGGTTTTTGAAATCCACGACGCTTGTCTATTTTGCACTGTTGAGTGGTTGTGCCGCCACTAGGGGTGTAACTGGTCCCCTTTTTTTTTTTTTATAGAATTTAGGACCGAACCGGTATGCATAGGTTTTACATTTTCTAAAACCGATTACACACCGGTTACCCTCCTAAACCGGTACTCTGGTTTTACTAGTTTCCGATTCAGTTTTTTAGTTTTAATATACTAATATTAGTATATTATAGTATATAATACTATAGTGATAATATATTGTAGTATAATATAATATATATTATAATTGTATTATAGACTATAGTGATATATTATAATATATAATATAGTGATATATTATAGTATATTATAATATATAGTGATATAGTATTAGTATAACTATTAATATGCACTATATAATATTAGTATAACTAATAATACAATAAACTAAATGATATAAGATTTTAAAATTTAATATTATATTAATTAGTAATTTATCATATAAAACAAAACTATTTTATATATAATTATATATTATATATAAAAATTATAGACAATAGAAAAATTTAAAATATATATAAACCGGTCCGATCCGGTCTGGTTTTAGAAAAAGAAAAAACAGAACCAAACCAATTTTGACCGGTTTTAAGAAAAATAAAACCAGTATTGGACCGAACCAAACTCGGGATTGGATCAATCCCACCGGTTTGGTCTGGTCCGTCCGGTTTACCGATTCACCGATTTTTTTTACACCCCTAGCCACCACATCTAGCACCTCCGTGATCCTTCAAAAATTATTTATAGCATTGTAAGTAATTCTTCAAAGAAGTTTATGAGATTTGAATATATTTTTGCATTAACATATTTTCTGCAGTCTGGTTGGTTGTGCCAAACATTGAGTCTGAGAAGTTTGGAGGTTGATTGGATTGGAGGATGGAGTTGTTTGTGTGATTGGATTATGCTGGGATTTGTTGGCTATTGAATATTTGTGTTATGTCATATACATCGCATAATTGCACGCATATTCATGTTTGTAAATGAAAACTGGGTTTTCGCATAATTGCATATATGTTCATGTGTATATCTGAAAACTGGGTTTTCTTCGAGAGATGATTTTTGGGTATGTTTGAAATTAATGGATTGAAAAGAATGAAAAAAAGGAAAAGGAACTGTAGGGATGGTGGTAAGCTGGGATGATAATAGAGTCCTACCTGTGATTCCCGCCTACAATGCATGCGGTAGGGACGGTGGTAGTCCCACCTGTGATTTTCGCCTATAGTGCAAGTTGTATGGATAATGGTAAATAGTGATGGTGTAGTCTTGTTTATCATTCTCGCCTATGGTGCACACGGTAGGGATGGTGGTGGAATTCTGCCTGTGATTTCTACTTACAGTGCATGTGGTAGGGATTGTGGTAAGCAGGGATGGTAGTAGTCCCGCCTGTGATTCCTGCCTATAGTGCAAGCTATAGGGATGATGGTAGTCCAGCCTGTGATTCCCATCTACGGTGCACGCGGTAGGGATAGTGGTAAGCAAGGATGATGGTAGTCCCGCTTATGATTCCCACCTATAGTGATTGGATAAATGAATAGGTTAGGCTATTTTAAAAAAAAATGACAGTTTGTAGTTTAATAGATATGAGGACCATTTTCTGAGAAAATTGTGGATTTATGCTTAGGCTAATTTTTAGGAAAATGGTGAATGGTATTTAATGGCAAGTCTTGGGTCAAATAGGATTTTTGGCGTGCGTTGGAAAATAGTCATTTTAGGAGAAAATGATGGTTTTGGCCTCATGCATGTTTCATCATATGCATGCATACATGTTGGTTGCATTAATGTGTTTTTATCTCGTGGGTTGGTTGGGTGATTACTTACTGAGATTCACAATCTGACAGTATTCGACACCTTGTAGTTCCGTTTTATGGAATCGTAAATTTTGATGCAGATGAAGACGTTGAGCCTAAGGGATCGGCTCTACCGAAAGAGTGACATGTGGTCGCTTTTTGGATTATGGGATTTGTTTTCCTTTTGTCTATGTATTTGGCTTTTTACTTTATTTTCAAAGATAACTATATAATTTTTGGTAATACTTTTATTTTGTTAAACTTGTATTTAAAATTCTGGTGTTTAGTTGACTTATTTAATTTATCCACTGCGATTTTGTTGTACACTTTCTACATGCACATGTACTTGGCACTTATCGTTAGGATTCATGACTCGTGTCGTCATCATCCCGACATCACGGTTCCCACGTTTCCATACGTAGGAATCGGGGCGTCACACCCCTAACACTTAGCATTACTTTTGATTATATTGAAGTCCCCTAGAATCATCCATGGTATATTACACATCCTGTTCTAGATCCCACCATAGTTATTTGCATAGTCCATAGTTGCATTTTGCATATACAAATGTAATAATAAATTCCATGCTCCCCTCCAACACCTTGACCATGATAAATTGGTCACTCATGCGCACAATATGCACATTTACCATATTCTCCCACAATATCCAAAGCTTACCAACCTTCAATTGATTTGATCAACCATTCTCCAAACATAGGTATCTCATCAAATTTCCCATGCTACTCTCATCAGCAAAAGTCTCTGCCAGAGATGCTACCTTGGGTTTAAATTTATAAGCATCTTCAACCTTCTCCTTGAAGAGCCCAATCCTCTGATATTCCAATACATTACGGGTCCTACCAGAAATTCAGTTTTAAAGGATGGGTAATGACCCGTTTAGTACTTCTTGATATACCTAGCTCACTCTTGCCATTTTTGCTCTTGGAGCCACAGTGATCTTCCTCAAAAAGAAAATCCTTTGTTTTCTCTATTATTTCATTTACCATGTCCTCTTCCTGGTCAGATAAGGATTGCTGCTCCACTTCTATATCGCCTTCTTGTATCTCTGGCCCCCATTGATCCATTAGCACATTCTCACTTAGAACAAAATCATCCATCAAGACAACATTCTCATCCTCACGGTCCCCACTTTGTACATCACAATCCCCCTACTGCATGCTATCTGGAACAAACTCCTTCTCTCCCTGTGGCTTTTGCCCATTAGCCGTGTTTTCCTTGTTTACAGGGGAAACCAAACTGTCAATCCCCTGTTTGAGAGTCTCTTGCTCGTGCCCATTCCTCCAAGGGTTTTCCTCCTTTTCATTTTGCATTCCCTTCTCTTCCAACTGCCTCCCTCCTTGCTTCTCCACCATGCCAGTCTCCACTACACCCTGTGAGAGCTAATCCAACCCTTCCATCAGGGTCTCTGTAGTATTTTTCCCACCTACTCCATCAAGAAGCTTTTGAACTTCACGGTATGCCATTCCAATTTTTTTCTTCCCTGTTTTCTCACTATCTTGGTTATTTTTCCCTTTCTATAGGTCAGCTTGTTATGCCCTTGTAGTTTACAAGATGAAGAAAATGCTGGCAAAGTTTTGAACACAATCTCTTGTTAATAGCCAGAGCCAGGTGCACCAATCCAAAAGAAATCTAGTTGTTTTATTGAAGCATCCATCTCTAGGCAGACAAGTGCTCCATCTGTTCTCATCGCACAACAAGTGGAGTTATCAAACCGGATGACCTTTCTGATCAGTGCCGCCAGTATCCTAAGAATAGAGTCATGATAAAAGTTCGAAGGTAATCCTGGAAGCATCACCCAGATCGAGACAAAAGGAGTTTCCTTCTCTTCAGTGTAACCTGGTGTCCAATGGAATACTCTATATGGGACTTCATTAATCTCGCAAGCCTCATGAGAAAAGGCTTTGTTGAAGTCATACTTCGAAGTTAGGCTGACAAAGACATTTCGGTTCTTGCTCATGGAAGAGACGACCACAAATCCCATTAAGCCCCATCTAACCTCGAATAAACAACCTTATAGCATCTAGCTTAGGTCTTTGCCTGAGAAACTTCAAAACTAGGGAGTACCTAAATGGTACAGCCGATAATGCCACTTCTTCCTTCGAATACATCAAGTAGACCTGACCATCTATAATCTTGGGAGGCCTCATCGGAAGGTTAACTTTTGGCAGAGGTTGTGGGACAGCCATGACCAGGTCAGCAAAGAACTTGGCCTTTGTTGCTGGCACGAGACAGCCAGGCAAAGTCAAAGCAGAAGACACCATGACGGCACAGGATCCCTCATACGAGGAAACCTAAAAAATCTTCCTTTGGTTTTTTCCTCCGCCTTTTTCTATCTCCTCTAAGAAATCTTTCAAATATCATGATATGTCGCTTATAGTTGTTCACATCTATTGCATCCATTTTACAAAAATTTCTAACATCGTGTTCCCCAATAAAAATTTTTCTTGCCTCCTCCATAGCCTATGCAAACAAGGAACAAAGAGAAGGAAGTTTCTCAATTCTATGAATAGTACCTGTTGAATGGAGGGGCACCCACGTGGGTAGAACCCTCCCTTCTTGCCCTAGCCGAAAACACCTCCCTAGCCTTGGCCAAACCCTCATCAAATCTAGCCTCACTCACTCATCTCTAAACCCTAGCCAAGATTGCCCATCATCCAACCATAGCACACAAGTGGCGCCTAGAATACCAAGGGTCACTTAGCCGTGCACCATCATCACCCAAACTGTGATCACCTAGCCCAAACACCATCCATACTTCCCACCATTGAACCCTAGCCTCATCACACCCAAGCTCCCTTTGGGCTACACGTGATCTACACCAAGCAAAGGAGTCCCATCGGTCATTAGAGGAGCAACAAGGCGAGGATCAAACCCTTAGTGTTTGGAGGATTGACTGAGGTCCCCAACACTAAATTGGTGCTTTCATTGAGAGAAGATTTGTGCTTGGTATTTTTGAGAAGTTCTCACTTCTCCAAGAGGTAAACGACGCGTTAACTCAACCCTTGTGAATTTGATTGGGAGGTCCACGGAGGACCTCAACATTGTTTTTTTTTTTTTTTTGGATGGTTGTGAATCTGAAAATTGTAGTTTGAGGGTTGAGGAGGAGGTCGGAGTAGTGTTACTTGAAGGGGTCGGCCACCCTTGAAGGTGGAGGACCCTTGGTTGGACTTGTGCTTGTGCAAGAGGGGCTGTCCATCCACAAAGGGGGGCAACTCAAGGTTGGACCTTTGAGGACTATTCTACCATCCAAAGAGTGTCCAAGTTGCTGTCCAAGCTTCACAAAACAGAAAATTTTCAGTTTGCAAGTTGTTTGAGAAGCTAGTTTGCAAGCGCCATGTCCGGGATCAATGTAGAAACTGAAGGAGAGAGGAGTTCCAACTGGGAATGCCTAAAGATGCTTGAAGGGCATACTTCCAAAATCATGGACATTCTTGGTGAGGACAACACTAACATGGCTGTACTAAGGATGGCCTTGATTGCCACTACTCGGGAAAGCATGGAAAATAGAAGAGTCATGGATACCATGCGGAGAGAGACACGTGAGAGCATAGAAAGATTGGAGAGAAGACTTGTTGAAGACCAAGGGCAACGCCATGAGACTAATGGACAAAGGCATGATGCTTTTGTAGATGGTGTGGAAACAAGTGTGACCAAGTCTATGCATGAGCCACCAAGAGTTGAATTGAGAAGAGGAGGTCGTGTGGAGAACGATCATGTGGCTGTGGAGAGATGGATCCATAATGAGGGGAATCATACTAGAACCCCAAGCATGAGAGGAGAATACCAAGGGGTGAGGTATGAGATTCCAAGGCATGGAGATGACCATGAGGCTGAGTATGAGCATGAAGAGGAGAGGCCTTTGGGCCATGATAATCGGTATGAGAGAAGACACCATGACCATGAGGGAGATAGAAGACATCATGCTAGAAGAGATGGTGCTGGTCACCACTATGATGAGAGAGTTGGAAACCGGGCTTATGATCTGGGACCTAAGAGACCAAAGGTGGACTTCCCTAAGTTCAATGGGGGGGATCCATATGAATGGTTGGACAAGGTGGACCATTATTTCCGTGTGTATGATGTTCCAAGAAGTTAGAGAGTTTCAACGGCATGTTTTCATCTTGAAGGAAGAGCAAGTAAGTGGTGGCGTTGGCTTCGTGATCAATATGATAAAGAGAGGAAGCGCATAGGGTGGACGGCCTTTGAAAAGGAATTTTTGATGCAATTTGGGCCTTCACCAATTGTCAACCATCATGGGCAATTGGCAAAGTTGAAACAAGAGGGAAAAGTAC
Source organism: Carya cathayensis (assembly GCA_011037825.1). Classification (NCBI taxonomy): domain Eukaryota; kingdom Viridiplantae; phylum Streptophyta; class Magnoliopsida; order Fagales; family Juglandaceae; genus Carya; species Carya cathayensis. The sequence goes on along the minus strand of QGSO01000784.1, from coordinate 1,013,418 downwards.
ACTACTTATTGATGAGTTTCGGCAACTCCAAACCTTGGTAAGGGTTTGGTTCGAAGAAGCACTAATTGGTACTTTTGTGGACGGGTTGAAACCTTGGCTTGCCAAGGAGATAAAGTTGAAGCAACCAAGGATTTTGCAAGAAGTTATGAGAATGGTGGAAATCCTAGAGGAGAGCACTCACATTGAGAAGCGTCATTCTAAGGACATGAGGAGTAAAGTTTCCAAACCTTTGCAAACCAAAGTTCCTTGGAAAGGCAAGGAGGGAGAAGGGAGTGCATCAAAACCAAAGCCATATGAAGTGAAGAAGTTGTCTAGAGAAGAGATCCAAGAGAGAATAAAGAAAGGTCTTTGCTTCAAATGTGGTCACAAATGGAGCAAAGAGCACAAGTGTAGGGCCGGACAAGCATATGTGTTGCTTGAAGATGAAACTAATGAAGTGGAAGATGAGGGACATGTTGAGACAACTAGTGAAGAGTTGGAACAAGAAGAGGCCGAATCTAGTGATCCACTAGAGGAGGCCGAATTATCCTTGAATGCTATTTCTGGTGTACCTAGACCCACATCTATGAGTGTTATGGCATGGGCAGGAAAATTTGAGGTGACTCTATTGGTGGATAGTGGATCCACCCATAACTTTATCAACTCCAACATCGTCACCAAGATTGGTTTGAGGCCGTGTGCCATAGAGCCATTTGAGGTGAAAGTAGCAAATGGGAACAAGTTGAGATGTGAAGAACTTGTCAAGGAAGTGAAGATGAACATATAAGGTGTGAGGATTGTAGCCGATCTTCATGTCTTGGCACTTGGGAGTCTTGAGATTGTATTGGGAAATGCTTGGCTAAGAAGTGTGGGGAAAGTGATAAATGACTAAGGAAAGATGACCATGGAATTCAAGATTGCGACTAAGAAGCATATGTGGACAGCTTTGGTACCTAAGGAAGAGAAGCCTTGTGCGGCTTTGATATCCGAGGGGAACTACTTGTTGTGGACTACTTATGAAGAAGATGATCCCATGATGATGGGGGTTGAATGGAGATTGTGGGACAAGATTAGGGAGGTAACACTCATTGATGCCCGGGCCTTAGAGATTATTGAGCTACTTGATGCCTAAGGTGGAGGAGCGGTCGGGTTCAAAGTAAGGGATGGCCTCATCTATTACAAGGGGTATGTCTATGTCCGTAATGTGCCAAATTTGAGGAAAGAGATTCTTGACCACTTCCATAATAGTAAGGAAGGGGGCCACTCGGGGTGGCTAAGAACCTATATTAGGTTGAAACATTTTTTCTATTGGGAGGGGCTCAAGAAAGAAGTGAAGAAGATGTAGCTGAGTGTGATATATGCCAAAAATCCAAGTATGACACAAGGCCACCATCCGGGTTGTTGCAACCATTGCCAATTCCAAACAAGATTTGGGAGGAATTGTCAATGGATTTCATTGAAGGTTTACCTACAAGTGGGGGTTATGAAGTGATCTTTGTGGTGGTTGATCGACTTAGTAAGTATGCACACTTCATTCCTCTCAAGCATCCATACACAGCCAAGAGTGTGGCCAAAGCCTTCATTGATAATGTAGTGAAGTTGCATGGGTTCCCTAAAAGTAATGTTTCAGATCAGGATAGAGTATTCATGAGCATGTTTTGGAAGGATTTGTTCGAGTTGCAAGGAAGTAAGTTGAAGGCTAGTTCTTCATATCATCCACAAACCGATGGACAAACCAAAGTTGTCAATCAAACAATTGAACAATATTTGAGATGCTATTGCCATGAGGAACAAAAGAGATGGGGAGAGTACCTTACATGGGCTGAGTATTAGTTTAATACTTCATTTCATGCATCAATTCAAAGAAGCCCGTTTGAAGTAGTCTATGGGAGGTCAACCCCCATGTTTGTGAACTATGAGCATGGAACGGCAAGAAACAACGAAGCTGAGAAAGAATTGATGACTAGAGATGAGATCTTGGTCAAGGTCAAGAAGGAGCTCAAGAGAGCTCAAGAGAGAATGAAGAAGTATTATGATGAAGGGAGACGGGTGTTTGTATTTCAGGTAGGCGACTATGTCTACTTAAAATTACAACCGTTTGGGCAAAAGACCTTGAGAAAGAAGATGACTATGAAACTCTCCAAGAAGTACTATGGGCCTTTAAAAGTGTTGGAAAGGTTGGATGAGGTAGCTTATAGATTGGAACTTCCTCCATCATCTAAATTCCATCCAGTATTTCATGTGATTTTGGTGAAGAAGAGGATTGGGGACCCAAGCCTTATTGTGGAAGAGCTTCCTAACTTTGATGATGAGGGAAGGATGCTCTTACAACCAAGAGCGGTTATTGAATATAGGATAGTGACCCGAGGGAGGACAAGGAGGAAGGTATGGCAAGTATTGATCCAATGGCAACGGGTGCCAAGGGAGGAGGCATCTTGGGAGGATTATGATGATATGGTGTCGACACGCAGCGGGCAACCATGGAGGCTACTGGCCATGCGTAGACCATGTGTGCAGGCTTGTGCATGCCCTTGAGCGTGCACCTACGCACATGCATGCGTGCCCCAGCACCACTTAGTGAGGCTAGTGGCATGCCCCATGGGCACGCCTCCAGCGCACGGCACCAGCTCATGCCTTGTAGGCAAGAATAGTGGTGTGCCTCCACAGGCACACCATCCAGTGCACGGCTCTAGCACGTGCCTTGTAGGCGAGGTTAGTGGCATGCCAACCAACGCACGGCTCCAACCTGTGCCTTGCGGCCCCATAGCCCAGACCGTCAGCTTGGGCCATGCATGCTCATCACCCAGGCCACCAGCTCGAGCCATGCTGGACCACTGCCCAAGCCACTTGACTGGGCACCACAGGAGCAGCACGGCATCACCCTGTTCCCACCATCAGGCCTAGGCTTGGCACCATACCATGCCCACCATCAGCAAGCCATGCACAATGCCATGCTGTGCCCATCACCAGACCAATGCGTGGCACCATGCCATGCCATGTAGCGAGCCGTGGACCAGACCATGACTAGCCTAGCCGTGGACCATGTACCACCATAGCCCACCATGGGCTATGCATGCCACGGCCACCATGGCTAAATTATCCATTTTATTATTTTTATTTCTGTTATTTAAAGACTTGATTAATTATTATTTCATTTATTTTATTTATTTTATTTTAATTTGCCTAGGGACCTTTTGGGGGTTTCCACTTTGTAAATTCTATAAATAGGACCCTTAGACATTTCATTGGGATCTTTTGGCATTTTGAACATTGAGTGGCCGACCATAGGGCTTGGAGAGTGACATTTTTGGTGCTCATGCACTTGGGCTCTTTTGGGGTGCAATTCGTGAATCCTCAAGGAGAGGATCTTCACTGTGCAATTCGTGAATCGGTGTTGATTCAATTTATCCTTTAATATATTGAGGTTTCCTTTCAATTCTTTCTGCAATTCGTAAATCAAAGATTGTTTGGGTCCTTTGTTATTTTCATTTTCTCTTTTTGTGTTCTTGTGGAGTTTTGGTTGATTGCTTTGGAGTGGAGAGGCCGAATCCTCCATTGGGATTTCGGTTTGTGTTGTGGTTTGATAGATCTCTTGTGTTCATGTGATTTCCCATATGTTCATGAGATTTCCTTGAAGTCTCTTAAAGAATCCCACCTCTTAAACAAGCATTTTGGCTAGCCCTTTATTTTGCCTTTTCCATCACCTTCAATTGCCTCAAATCAAAAACCCTAGCCTCCCACCAAGCCTTACACGCCATCCTCAAATCCCATAGCCAAGAAAACCAAAAAACCCTAGATCTAATCTTGAAGCATTCGGTCATAGCCTCCTTGGCTTGGCCGAAACCCTAGATCCTAAAATGTCTCACTTCTATTTTTTCCTCCATCATTTGATTGGTCAATTTCCTTGATTGGCTCACTCAAATTCCATCTTCCCACCAAAACACATCACCCATGGCCATCCCACTCATTTTTGGCCAACCCTAGCTCACCTAGATATCTAGATCTCAATTCCTACATTTTAGGAATATCACAATTCCAAACTTTTAGGATCTCACAAGCCACCTTTACCCTAGCCGAATACACCCCCCTAGCCTTGGCAGAACCGCCTCACTCACTCATCTCTAAACCCTAGCAAAGATTGCCCATCATCCAACCATAGCACACAAGTGGCGCCTAGCATACCAAGGGTCACTTAGCCTTGCACCATCATCACCCAAACCATGATCACCTAGCCCAAACACAATCCATACTTTCCACCATTGAACCCTAACCTCATCACACCCAAGCTCCCTTTGGCCTACACGTGATCTACACCAAGTAAAGGAGTCTCATCGGTCACTAGAGGAGTAACAAGGCGAGGATCCGACCCTTAGTGTTTGGAGGCTTGACCGAGATCCCCAACAATGGTGCTGCGCGCACCAGGGTGGTGCTATGCACACCAGAGATGTGTTACAAGCACTACCTCGGTGCTGCGCACACCATAGGTAGCCCACGGTACTCCGTGCACCGTGGTGGCACCAGAGGGGTGCTGCAAGCACCACCTCGATGCTACGTAGGATGGTGTTGCCCGCACCAGAGGGGTGCTGCAGCAACACCTAGCTTCCTCTGGAAGCTGTTTCTGGCGAACTGGGCTAGCAGTTTCTGACCACTCAGAGTTGCACAACGATGGCTTTTTTTTTTTTTTGTGTAAGGTACTGTTCACGTGAACAGTACCCTTCTAAAGCTTGAAGATGACTAAATAGTCATCTGGGATAGGCTAGGCTGGGCTTGGGCCCTTCAGCCCACTATGTTTTTTGGTTAGAAAAACTGGGCTTGGGTCCTTCGGCCCACTTTGTTTTCTGTTTAAAAAAAAAAAAGGCATTGAATTGGGCCATTTTCGGCCCAGTGTTTTTCAGCCTATTTTCTTTTCAAAGTTAAGCCCAATTTTTTTTAAAGGAAATAAAACAATAAAGTGGCACAATGGGGTTTTGAACCTAGGACCACCTACTAAACTAAGGAGATGGGCGCACCACTAGGCTACGAATATCCTTTGGTTTAGGTGGGAGTTTTAAATGTATTTATAATATGTTTTTTTTTTTGTTAAAAAACAAAGATTTTTTTTTCTTTTTGCATGATTTAATATATGCTTAGATATATTGTTGTATTACATGTGATCTTTTATTTTATGTTTTAGATTAAATGTGATTACATGTGAATATTTGGTTATATTAATGCTATTTTTTTCATAATGTTATATTACATGTGATCTTTTATTTAATTTTTAGATTAAATGTGATAACATGTATTTGTGTATTGAACATGTGGAAATGTGATTATTTTATCATCTATGAATGTTAGACTTGAATGTTTAGACATTAGTCTTTATTTCTTTTAGTGATAAAATAAAAAATCTCACTAAGTAGTCTTAGTTAGAATTGTCAGTGTGAATGATAGGCTGAAAGAACTACAGTGACCCCAGTAAGAACTGTAAATGCATTGTATAGACAAAAGACTACAGTGGCCCCAGTAAGAATTGTAAATGCACTGATGGAACAAGAAAAATGGACTGTAATGGTCTTATATGAACCATCTTTGTAGACTGTCCCAACAGGTTGTTGTAGTCTGGCTGTCTTTGTAGACTAGCCCAACAGGTTACTATGGTTTGGGTAGCTGTCCTTGTAGACTAGCCCAAAAGGTTAGTACGGTTTTAGTAGGTTATGTCTTTACATGTGACTAGGGCTAGATGACTACTTAAGATAGTGGGAGTATGGTTGAGATTTATGATGATAAATTCTCCCATATTTGTTTTTTAAATTTGCGCATAAATTAGGTTAGAAATGTAATAATTGGATATTGTGGCACAAGAGACGATTCTGAAGCCTAGCGATTTTTCGATCTTGTGACATGTCTAAATTATTCTTTTCCTAGCTTGAAAGGATGTGACAGATTTCTTAGGTGTGTGTGTAATATCCCTTCTTTGCTTATTGTAGTGAAATGGCATCTAAGTGTATTGTTGCCGACTTAAACAAAGGGGAGAAATTAGATGGGGAAAACTACGACATATGGCATCGCAAGATCCAATATGTCTTAGATGAGCAAGAGCTCTTGGAGGCCTTATCTCACACCCTTACTGTGCCCGAGGAAGGGAACTCGGAACAACACAAAATAGATCAACTAACCTATACTGAATGGGCTAAGAAAAATCGGTGCGCGTGCATAATAATGTTAAGCAGCATGCACAATGATCTAATGTGTGAGTTCGAGGTCTATGACACTGCCCAAAGCATGTGGGAGGCTTTGAAATTGAAGTTTGGTGGAACTTCAGCCACTAGGTTGCGTGGATTAACCATGAGGTTCGACTCTTATAAGATGCGCTCTGACCACACGATGAAGCAGCATCTTAGGGTTATGTCAACTATGATTTGCGAACTTAGGTCGGTAGGAAACAACCTGACAGATGAACAGCAAGTCCAGGCAGTGATAAGATCACTATTGAATTCTTGGGAGAATATGAGCCGCTGAGCGCCTAGAGGCTGCTAAGCCCAATCATACGGCCTATGTGGCTAATTCTAGTTCGCGCAAGGCATCAAGACCTAAGCGAAAGAAGTTCAAGAATGGGGTGGTTGCTGGACAAATTAAAAAGGTGTCAAGAACTTCTCAGAGCACCAAGAGGGGCAAGCACGTGAAGAACAAGTCAAACTTAGAGTGGTTCAATTGTAGAAAGATTGGCCACTTCGCTCGTGACTGCAAACAGCCGAAGAAGATACACTCTAACTTTTCTCGCATTGTTTTTGTAACTAGCCATATGATGGTTGCTCACTCCTATCCTGTGTGGACTGTTGATTCAAGAGCGACGGAGTACATAGCGCAAGACATAATCAGATTTATAGAGTATCGCCAAATTCCAGCCGGGAGCCGTGATATCAAGGTGGGAAATGGAGCTAGCAAGGAGGTACTGGCACTTGGTACCTACAAGCTGGACTTGTGGGGTGGTCACACTCTTTTCCTCCACAATATGCTATACGCTCCTGAGATCCAACGAAATTTACTTTCAGTTGTTACTCTATTAAAACTTGGTTTTCAAATTATTTTTTAAAACAATTATGTTTCCTTTTATTTGGGCCATGTGTTTTATGGCAATGCTTTTTTGCAAGATGGTTTTATGATATTGGATTTGGATTATTCTAATATGAATGAATCTATTGCTTTCTTTCTTCATCTACTGATAATTTGGATTCATATACATGGCATGCTAGGCTTGGCCATATAGGGCAAGATAGAATAACTCGGTTAGCTAGAGAAGGCCTGATAGACAATCTCACTAGGATCATCTTGCCCACATGTGAACATTGTCTAATGGGAAAAGCTAAGAGAAAACCGTTTGGAAAAGCCACTAGGGCATCTTTTCCACTGTAATTAGTCCACTCAGACATCTGTGGTCCAATGAGTGTGAGGGCAAGACATGGAGGTGTCTACTTCATCACTTTTATAGATGATTTTTCACGTTACGGTTATGTCTACTTAATCTCCCATAAGTCTAAATCATTGGAGTGTTTTAGGCGATATCTAAGAATGGTTGAAAATCAGTTAGACAAGAGTTTAAGAACTCTAAGAACTGACCGAGGACAAGAATATCTCTCTGAGCAATTTAAAAGACTTTGTAATGAAAAAGGAATCAAAAGACAGTTAACGATGCCGAGTACGTCGTAACAAAATGGTATGGCAGAAAGGAGAAATCGAACACTACTTGAGATGATTAGGTCAATGATGGCACAAGCAAACCTACTAATTTCTTTCTGGGGGGATGCACTTTTGACTGCTGCCTACATTCTTAACCAAGTGCCCTCCAAATCAGTAACTTTCACCCCATATGAACTATGGACCAACAAGAAACCCAATTTGAGTAACTTGCGGCCATGGGGTTCAACGGGTTTTGTTCATGATCTTTCTCATAAGTATGGGAAATTAGGCCCTAGAGGGAAGAAGTGTATCTTTATAAGGTACTTAGAACACTTTAAAGGGTATGTGTTAATAGGTGAACAAACTGATGGAAGTGTGACTGAGATTGAATCACGAGATGTGGACTTCATTGAAAATGAATTTCCAAGTAGAGGTGAGGTTGATAGGAGTTTAGAACTTCATGAGATTGTGGAACAAGAGGAAAGTGCTCCAAGGAATTTAGTTGAGAATGGGGAAGAAATTCTTCAAGCTCCTACAAATAATAAAAAGGACTTAAATCCGAGTGGGAGCACACCACTTGTCAATCAATCACAACAACCTCAGCCACGTAAAAGCACACGTGAGAGTATTCCCCGTCATCATTTTGAGATTGAAGGGGAACCTTTTATGGTAGCTCTGCATGATGATGATGAGCCTAGGACAATTCATGAGGCTCTCTCATCTTCTACTAAAGATGAGTGGATGAAAACTCTTAATGATGAGATTGAGTCTATGAAGACTAACCAGGTCTGGGATCTGGTTGATCTACCGATAGGGAGTAAGACTATTGGGAACAAATGGGTTCTTAAAGTCAAATGAAAGTCGGATGTATCGATAGATAAGTACAAAGCTCGCTTAGTGGCGAAAGAATATATCCAACAGGAGGGTATAGACTATAAGGAAACATTTTCACCAGTAGTGAGGTTTGCTTCAATTCGCCTAATTCTAGCTATAGTAGCAAACATGAATTTGGAACTCTACCAAATGGATGTTAAAACATCATTTCTCAATGGAGAATTAAATGAGGAGATCTATATGGATCAACCAACAGGTTTTGTGGTCAAAGGTCAAGAGCGCAAAGTGTGCAAGCTCAAACGATCTATATATGGGCTAAAGCAATCATCTAGACAATGGTACCTTAGATTCCATCGGGCCGTTCTTTCGAATGGGCTTACGATGATCATAGAGGACCATTGTGTCTATGTCAAAAGGTCCAAGAAGAGTTTCATTATATGTTGATGATATACTACTAGCTGGAAATGATAAAGGGTTGATAGTTGCCACAAAAGAGTGGTTATCCTTCAATTTTTAGATGAAGGATATGGGTGAGGCAGAATACATTTCGGGAGTTAAGATCTACAGAGATCACTCAAAGAGACTTTTGTGTTTGTCCCAATAGACTTACATAAATAAAGTTCTCGAGTGCTTCCTAATGAGTGGATGTAAACCCATTGACACCCCTGTTGCAAAAAGTGAGAACTTATCTAAAGAGTTGTGTCCTAAGACTCAAAGAGAAAAGGAAAAGATGGTCTGTGTCCCTTATGCTAATGTTGTGGGTAGTCTGATGTACGCAATAATGTGTACTCGGCCTGACATATGCTATGCAGTTGGCTTCGTGAGTAGATTCCAATCTAACCCCAGACTGGCTCACTGGAAAGCAGTCAAGAGGATTATGCGATATCTCAAGGGAACTGTGGACTATGCACTATTCTATTAGGGTTCAGATTTGTAACTAAGAGTTTACAGCGATGCCGACTGGGGCAGTGACCAAGATGAGCGTAAATCAACCACTAGGTATGTCTTTCTTCTCAACAATGGCGCCATTACATGGAGCAGCAAGAAACAACCCTGTATAGCTTTATCCACCATGGAGGCAGAATATATAGCTTGTTCTGCAGCAGTTCAAGAAGCTGTTTGGTTATGGAGGTTCTTCAAGCATTTAGACATTAGCATGGATACTTCAAATCTGGTGACAATATTCTGCGATAGCATGGCTGCTCTCGCATATGCTAAGGACTCTAAGTACCATGGAAGAACCAAATACATAGATATCAGATATCACTACATCAGAGACATGGTAGCACAAAAGGAAGTGGTTCTAAAACACCTCTCTACGAGTCACATGGTTGTTGATCCCTTAACGAAGCCTATAGCAAGAGATGTCTTTGAGGCTCATGTTAGGAATCTAGGACTGCGTAGATTGTAAATGTAATTTTTGTTTCAAATGACATTGAGATGTAACCTTTTCCTTTGGGATATTAATACAATATGATTCAGTTTTTGTCTTTATCGTATTGTTTTTTTAATACACACACAAGATATGTCAATAGGTTTAGATTGGCTCACTCACATGAGCGATCGCCTCTAGTGCTTGAGGAGCAAGTAAGGATGAGACATTGTGTTTTTAGATACTTGTCCAAAGGGATAAGTTAGTTGACACAAAGATATGTCGTCTTAGTGAGAGCTAAGATGAGGTCCAATAAGAGGACTATGCATGGGTTACCCCACAACCTATTTTGCCTGTGGTTAGCCAGATGTGAGATCCTATTTGACTCCTCGGAGGCAAGCAAATGGAAGAACTCGGGTTAGACGCTTAAAGAGCGGCTAGACTAAGATCTGTATGGTGTTGATATAGACATATGCTCTTTGAGAAAGAGAAATCCACCGTAGCATGTGTTTCATACTACATGTGCTTATTCGACCAAACGAGAAAGTGAGTAAATGGTTGCCCTCTTTCTCACTGTGTGAGTCTCATTTTTTTTTAAGTATCCTTTACTTTTGACCATGCCACGAGATGGAGGTTGTGATGTCTACTACTTTGGCATGTTGTCTATGGCCATGATTAATACGGTCTAAAGAGGCATTGCTAGGAAAGCTTTTCGACCAAAGTTGAATGATATGAGTGCAAAGGGAAGATTCTTCGATATCACATCTTCGATAGAATTTATTGACGTCAAACTATGATGCTACATATTGGTAGTGACTAAGGTTGTGAACATATTGAAATGATTTGGAGGTAGTCGAGCATTGTTCTGAGTTTTCTGAACTCAAGAGGGTTCAAAAATACTTGATCTGATGCGATTGAATGAGTTTAGGACATGACCAGACACTTTAGGGATGTTACTATGCTGGTCTTCTCTGGGAGAGATTTGGTGCACGTACTCCCATTTTTTTGTGCTTGGTGGTCGCACGGCCTATTTACTTGTATGAACAAGATTGAGAACATTAGAGAGATGCAGACCTGGGGTCTTGCCCACTGTGCGAGTGGGAGATGTTGAATGGAGGGGCGCCCACGTGGGCAGAACCCTCCCCTCTTGTGCGTTACAAGCACAAGTAAAGCACGGCTTGTAAACGCATGGCTTTAAAGCCATGCATTACTTTCAGAGTAATGGCTGGCCTTTAAGGCCAGTCGTGTAGGGTGGGCTATTTATAGCCCCCTCATTTGGTTCTTGGGACCCATCTGAATAAGGAAAATCTTTCTCTTTTTTGTTCTCTCTTGAAATAGTATTTAGGTTGTGGATTCGTTAAGTGTTACTCTAGTTTTATACTATGTAGTAAACTTCACCAGTAAGAGGAAACGCTTGAGATTTGTCGATCTGGAGAAACTTGTGGAGCAATTTTATAAGCTGAGCTTAAGGTACTTTTCCGTTGTGCTTTCTTACAGTACCAAAATCAATTCACAACATATTGCAAGTCCAATTTGCATATCAACTTCAGGTTCTCCCTCCAAAAGCAATATTTATACTCCCTGTTCAAACAACTGGGTAGGTTTGGCAAGTGGAATGAGACACAGAATTCTCATATCATTTCATTTCATCATTATAACTTTTTCAAATGCTCACACAAAATATAATAAACAATTTAACTTTTTCAAATCCTAAAACAATAATAATATTAAAAAATAATCTTTTAAACTTTCATATAAAATTAATAATTATCATCTCACTATCCAAATGCCTACCCTTGCAATGAAAAGAAAACATAGTGTAAGGAAAGTAAAATCAATAAGAAACACAGAGAGGAGGGTTGATGGAGAAGAAAACTTTTCCTCTGGTGTATTACTTTTTCGTGTATTTACATTTGCAGCAAAGGAATGGTATATGTACAGATATGAATCATAATCAACTAATAGAATTCATCTAGCTGTCCTACCGCTAGCTGGTAAAATGCAAAAGAAAGTAAAAAGGCAAAAAAAAATACATTAAATGTAGAAGGATAATTAACGACATGTAGCTGCCTTTGCAATACGACTAGTAGTTTGACTCATGTCCTCTAACACGTAGTTTTTCAACACATAAGAAAGTGAATATAGTATGTTATTAATTAAGCTAATTCATAAAGATTCTTACTGGCCTGAATATAAGAGCTGCCAATCTACCTTGAAAATATGAGAGCAACCAATCTACTTCGAAAATGGGAAGTGCAAAAATGGGATTTGGGGAGACGAACGAAACGTGAAAAAATGGGATCTGGATAGTATGGGACTCGTCCTTCCTCATCGTTTTTTTGTTTTTTTTTTCCTTTTTCTAATATATAAAACAAACTGACAAGTCCACCCCTTCGTCCACAATTTCTTGCGCAATGTTAACTGTATATAGCATAGTGATAAGAATGCAAAATGTCATATTTTCCCCCCTTAATGTTTAGTCTTTTAGACTTATTTGGTGCCTAAATGTACTGATTATTCTTATATTTTGATTTAGGATACAAACGGAATCGTCAAATGCAAAACGAAGTTAATTGGGCGATTCTAGATAGTTTCGACATCGCTTTGTAATCTGGGCATAACTTTCTCAACCGAGCTCCTATTGAGATGATTCATAATGCTACGGAACTCCAAGAAAAATCTCTACAACTTCCATGTTTTGAGATATACTGGCTGCATCAAGGTCTAAATCTGGCTTGAAGTTGATGCCTCTGCACTACTAACGTTCCAGAACGTTCCTTAGCCTGCAATTCTAATATGCGGATCTTATGCAGTTTATTTTCAGAAGTTTTCAAGATCTGGTGTACGAAAATTTCAGCTGGAAACACCACTTTTCTAGTTATATTAGGACTTTATTTTATTTTTAATATTTTCCTTAATTAGTCAAATTTAGATATTGTTATTTTAGGAATTAGAATATTTTTAGGAGATTTTGTACGCTTCAAAAAAACTGAATTGAACGTGTTAAGAGGGGGGAGAAATCAGGAGACTCACACAAGCCTCTCTCTCCCCTCTTCTCCAACTTCTACTTTGAGTTTTCATCATGGCCTTGTGTGGCTAAACTTTTATAATTGGTCGAAGGAAATGAAAGCCTCGGAATCAATAAAATTGTGAGATCCAATTTGTTTTTATTGTTCAATTTATGCTCTGATTATCGGATGTTCTTTTGTGCCTATTTTCATGATTGTCTCATTTAATTACTAGGAGGCCCACTAGTTTATTATTTGTTGCAATCTACTGCTAGGTTAGATATTAAATCCATAATTATTTGATCTCTCTAATTTGTGAAGCAACTATGATTTAATGATTTGTTGCATAAAAAATTATTAGATCTTAAGAAGAACGCTTGACTAAATTAAATACAACCGTTTGTGTTTGTGTTGTTTAGCTTCATCGATCTCTCTAGTTCTTAAAGCTGCTACTAGATTAAACCTTTAGCGCTTGTCTTGGGTTATTTAGTAGTTAAGGTTAATTAGATCGCTTGTTTTCTAATTAACTGCGACTAAGGAGAGATAGGAAAATAGTTCCAACGGTGAATATTCAAAGTATGAATTGATATATATTTGCATTAATGATCAATTGTAAAAATTCCAATGGTGGATGTTGACTTAGAACAAGGCTGGTTCTTTTGATTTATTTCGATAATTTAATTTGAATTGTTCCTTAATTGTTCTTCTTAAAATTATTTTCATTATGCTTAAACCCCCCATCCTTGTTCACATAGCGTAAAACTAGGCTAAATACTCTATGTAGGAATGATCCTTACTTGCACCACTACATGTATTTTTAGGAGTATAGGTTTTATTTTTGGTTGCTTATGATAGCACACCAAATTTTGGCACCATTGCTGGGGAGTGATTGTAGTTGATTTTTTGTGCTTCTTGTGATCCTTATTTCATTCTTGAAATTTTCAAAAAAAAAATTCGTTAGTTTTCGATTGTTACTTTTATTTATTTTCATTACTCTAGACTTTTCCTTATTTGTTTTCCATGGTTTATTAGCTTTCCCTTGATTTTTTATTGTAAATACTCAGAGGAAGAGAAATTGTATGGATAAGATATATTGCATTACAGAAATGTTACAGTGTACAAGGCTTTTAAATATACAGATTGATCACAATTTCCTACTATACATGAGCTATTTGAAAATCAAAACTTGTATCACAATGCTAACAAACAGAAACATAACAGATTCATATCAATTGCTGAAGTGGCTTGTAGTGTTATGTTTCAATCAATTTGAATTTAATCTCCACGGAACAGATGGCCCGAAGTATTAGTAAGTTGAACAATGCTTCGTATTAGTTGTTGCCATGACTTGTGGTGCTATGTTACAGTCAGTTTGCACTTGATCTCCAATACACCCCCTCAACCGAATGGGTAGGTCTTGCACATGAAGGTTATCCCGTAGAAGTTTCAAACGTGCGGAAGGAAGTGGTTTTGTTAATAAATCTGCTAGCTGATCCTTAGTTGATAGAAAAGAAACCTGAAGCTTTTTGGCTAAAACTTGATCCTGAACATAGTGAAAATCAATTTCAATATGTTTAGTTCTAGCATAAAACACTGGATTAGAGGATAAATAGGTAGCTCCAATATTATTGCACCACAACCTTGGACTGGACACCAAGGGAAGCCGTAGATCGTGTAAAATGGATTGAATCCAATGTAACTCAGGTGTTGTGTTAGAGAGGGATTAATATTCGGATTCATAGCTACTACAGGCAATAGTTTGTTGTTGTTTACAACTCCAACTGATCAAATTGGGTCCATGAAAAATGCAGTATGCACTCACACTACGTTTGTCATCTCTATCACCAGCCCAGTCTGCATCAGTAAAGCCTTGAAGCAAGTGATCGGCATTTTTGGTGAAAGAAAGTCCATAGCTCACCATGAGTTTGAGATACTGAAGGATACGTTTTACAGCTTGCCAATGAGTGTCTTTTGGTTGATGCATGAATTTACTAACACGGTGAACCACGAAAGTAATATCAGGACGAGTGAAACCCAAGTAATGTAAAACACCAACCGTGCTTCTATAAAGCTGAGGATCAGAAAAATCATGGCCATCAAACTTAGATAAAATGCAGGTTGTACTCATAGGAGTCGAACAAGGCTTCGCTTTATGCATTTTCACTGTAACAGGTCAGCAACATATTTTCTTTGAGTCAAGAATAAATCATGGCCATCGAACAAAGCCTCAATGCCAAGAAAATAAGATAGATTGCCCAAATCCTTCACAGGGAAGATAGCGCCAAGTTGCCATATGAACTTATCAATTTCATTGAAAGAAGTCCTAGTGATGATTATATCATCAACATATATAAGGATAAAAATAGAGAAGCCATTTTTATGAAGTGTAAATAAGGAGGTATCCGCTTTGGAACCAATGAACCCCATTTGCTGCAACTTTTCTGTGAGCCTCGACAACCAGGCTCGGGGAGCCTGTTTAAGGCCATATAAACTCTTGTTTAGATGGCAAACATGATTGGGAAAATCAGGGTGAATATACCCTTGAGGTTGTTGCATATAAACTTCTTCCTGCAGGAGGCCATGGAGAAATGCATTTTGGATGTCAATTTGCCAAATACTCCATTTTCTTGTTATAGCTAAAGATAATAACAACCGGATAGTCCCTGGCTTAACCTCGGGACTAAAGGTCTCCATGTAGTCAACATCTTGTTGTTGATGATAACCTTTCGCCACAAGTCACGCTTTAAAACACTCAACACTACCATCTACATTTTTTTAAAAAAATTTGGAATACACATTTGTTCCCAACAAGATTAGTGCTTTGTTTGGGTGGGACAAGATCCTAAGTTCCATTTTTGACAAGAGCATTAAAATCGATATCCATGGCTTCACACTAGTGGTGTTGTTTAGAGGCCTCAGTAAAAAAAATGGGTTCCAAAAGAGAGGAGGCATGATGAGTAAGCAAACATTGAGGGAATGGGTATCGAGCCATACCAACGTAAGGTGTTTTTGGCTTGTGGGAGTTTGTCTGAGATCTTGTAAGCATGCGGGGCTGTTGGTTTAGAGCTGGAGTGATATTCAAAGTATCACGTGTTGAATTGCCAACAACAGTATTTGAATTTTGAGAGATATCCCTTGCTAGTACTGGAGCATCACCCGAGCATAACAAAGTAGAAGGAATATCCAAATGTGCCTGATTTTGTGGAACGGCTTGATCAGTTGGCAGCTGGTGAGGTGAAGATACGAGTGAACCTGCATTGTTAGTTTGGGAACTTGAATGACAAATAGAGGGTTGTAAGAAAAAAATTTCTGGTTTAGGAGGAGTGGAGTTGTACTCTTTTTGGTATGGAAATAAAGACTCATAGAAAATGACATGGCTACAGACATATATTTTTCTTTTGGCCAAATCAAGACATTTTTATCCTTGGTGGGAGAGATTGTATCCAAGAAAAGTACAAGTTTTAGAATGGAAATCAATTTTATGTTCATTATAAGCACGTAAATTTGGCCAACATGCACATCCAAAAACACACATGAATAAGTAGTTGGGTTTTTTATGATATGCCATTTCAAAAGGTGATTTGTTGTTAAGAGCTTTTGAAGGAAGACGATTAATAATATAAGTCGCAGTTAAAAAAACGTCTTCCCAATAAGGTTTGGGTAAATTTGGTGAGAAGCTAAGCCCATTTCAACGATTTGACGATGTCAACGTTCAATGGAACCCATTTGCTCATGTGTGTAAGGGCAAGCTAAATGATGTTGAATTCCACAGGTTTTGAAATAAGTATTTAAACGTTGATATTCACCCCCCCCCCCCCCAATCGGTTTGAAGAGCCTTGATTTTTAAATCAAAATGTCTTTCAACATATTTTTGAAATTCAATAAAAATAGTTTCAACATCAGATTTTAATTTCAAAGGAAACACCCAAATGAATTTAGTAAAGGCATCCAAAAAACAAACATAATAACGAGATCCATAACTAGAAACAACCGAGCCGGGTCCCCATATGATTGAGCTGAGATATTGCATATTTTAGCTATTTAAAACCAATGTATTTCAATTGCTTCGTGACATTATTTATTGGTTTTAGATGGAAAAATAGTTAATAAGCATAAATTCGAGTTGTGATTTTTAATTGATTAATATCATGTTTATGCTTAATTTTATAACTATGATTTAATTGAAAAAAATATTTCCTCACATATATAATATATTTTTAATAATTTTTTTTTCTTTTTAATTTATTTCAAGTATTATTTTTATTTTTCTTTTATTTGCAGCATAAATAAAATTCACAAACAATCCGGAAAGAAGCTTTGAAGAAGCATGTGTGAAAAAGAGCTGAAATTAAGTAAGAGCAAGCAGTAGTGTTTTACGGCAAAGCAGACGAAAATCAAAGAAAGCAAAAGAAATGGAGGAAAATAAGCTACATACGTTTCACATGTAGTCAACAAAAACCACCGAAAGAAAAATAAAAGAGCAAGCCGAAAGAGAAGGGAAGAGACGTGGAAGAGTTTTATTTTCTTTGGCTTGAGAGAGTTGAAAGTAGGAGAGTGTTTTTCTTTGACTTAAGAGAGACAACAAAAAGAAATAGAAAGAGGATGTTCGGTGAGGTGTCATGCAAGAGAGGTGTCTTGAAAAGTAAGGTGTAGGTGGGTGTTTAAGTTTTCATTGAGGGAAGTCGGTGGATGTTTTTAATTGGAAAAGAAATTGGAAAAGAAAGTGCTGAAAGTTGTGCTTTAGCACATGAAAAGTCTCTCACGGCAACTCTCACACATGCAACAAAGCAGCAGAAATCTCACACATGCAGGTCTCATTCGGACAGCATCACTCACAGATGGAAAGTGGACACATGCACATGCAGAAAGTTGCACATCAATGCAGAAAGTCAATCACACAAGCTGAAACCACGGCACCACACATGCAGCACACGGCAAACCAGAAATGCAGTCAAGCAAGACCTCCTGCAGAAAAAGAAGAAAATCAGCACACATGCACCGAACACATGCATCCTTCACGGATGAAAGCAGTTCGGCACATGCAGCAGAACATCAATCACGGCACCTCAAATTTAATGGAAAGTTAAATCTCAGCTGCTGAAACATGCACCTGGACAGCAGCAAAACAAACACTCGGCATATGCAGAAAAATGATGCAGAAAAAAACAGAAAACACACAAACAGCATGCAGAAAAGTCAAGCACAAATGCAAAAAAATCAACTCACGGCACCTCAAGCTCATACATGCAGAAGAAAGTCTTTCAAGGCAGCTACACATGCATAAAAATGAAGCAGCAGAAAATCAATTCACGGCAGCTACACATGCAGGAAAGCTCATTCACATGCATCACTCGGGCAGCACCTCAAATGCAGAAACTAACACACAGCAACAACTCACGGGAGAAAATGAAGAAACTTGCAACAGCAGGAAAACAAGCAGTAAATCACGGCTGGAAGAAGCACTCACACATGCAGCTCAGCAATGCAGAAAACAGGAAGACAAAAGCACATGCAGAAAATGAAAATAAAATAACGCAACTCACGGGAGAAAAAACCAGAACGTGGTGACCAGCATCATGCACGGATAAAAAAGAAAAAAACAACAGCAACTCTCACACAAGCTGACCTATAAAACTAAGGGGCTGGAAGCTTAAAAGAAAGTAGAGAACACATACTGAATTTACACATATTTTGGCATTGCAGCAGAAGCTTGTTTTGTTGGTTTCTTTTCCTGTTTTTCATTTGTTTCAGACCTTGTTAAAGACAGCAGTTTTTAGTTTTTCTTTCCTTCTTAGTTCAGTGTTCATTTCCTTTATTTCTCTCGGCAGTTTTAGTTTTTGTTGGGTTCTTAATGCAAACCAGTCATTCGGCTGGTGTTATTATTTTTTTCACTCTGTTTTTTCGTTTACGTGAGAGTGCAGGAAGTTGCATTTTTATTTTTATTTTCTTCGTTTAGCGTTTGAGAGAGTTTCTTCATGCTTAGTACCTTTTACGTTTCAATTTTTTTTTTTTTTTTTGTTTCAAAGAGATAGAGGAGTTGGGTCGGTGGAAGTCCTCTCTCTATCAGTTTTGAGTTTTTCTTTTATTTATTTTCCTCTTTCGTTCCAAACCTTGCTGAGTTACATTTTTTTTTTCATTCCTATTAGTTTAGACACAGGCAGCAGCTTTCTTTATTTTTTTTTTCGGTTACAAGCCATTGAGTCGGCAATTTCAGTTTCTATTTTATTTTTCATTTTTACAGAACCATTCGGCAGTTTCAGCTTTTATTTTTTTTCATTCATGCATTCATTCGGTTCCAGACATTAGTGTTAGAAACTAGTTTTTTTTTTAGTCGCTCTGTAATTTCAGTTTCTTTGTGTTCCTCTAGGAAATAATTTCTTTTAGGATGCATTTTATTTAGAGCATTTATTTTAATTGAGAAATCATTTTATTTGGAAGTTCAGATTTTTGGATTGGAGAACGCAGTCTCCATTTCCAAACATCAAGTTTATTCCTTACAATTCCTGTTTTTATTTAATTTCAGTTTAATGTCTTATATTTTCCTTGCACATTTAATTTATGTCTATTTAAATTACTGTCATTTATTTTTCTTGCACCTTTAATTTCTTTTCATTTAAATCATTATCATTTAATTTTCTCGCACTTGTAATTCCTCTATTTAGGTTAATGTCATTTATTTTCTTGCATCTTTAATTCCTATTATTTAAATTAATGTCATTTATTTTTCTTGTTCTTTTAAATTTCAGTCTATTAATTTCAGCAATTTTAATTTAGTTTCATGCATTTTCATTCCTTACTTTTCATCGCTGCATTCAAATCCGACAAACAAATCTAAAAACATGAATCTAGTCCATGACTAGTAAAATTTCCATCCATTGCACATACCATTTATTTATTTTTTCTTTGTGAAGTTTTTCACAATTTTTCAACGAGTTTAAATTTTGAGTAAACTTTCCCTGAGGAGACGATCTAGGAATTTATTCCTTATTATTACACGACATCCTCCTGCACTTGGGATAGCATTAGTGCTACTCATTTTTTTTGAGTGAGTCACCATACATCGGAGTAAATTAATTCAAGAGGTTTTGAAATATAAGGAATGGAAGTAGAAAAAGGTAAATTACGGCTTTTAGCCATCTCACACTCAGGACAAACATTTTGTCTCTTATTGGAACCAACTGGTAAATTATTATTGCCCAGCACATGTCGAATAGTAACATAGGAGGCATGACCAAGACGACGATGCCAGTCTGCAATAGAGACCCAAGCACCAACAATGGTAGAGGAAAAGCAAGGTTGAAGAAAGGGAGAGAAGTAATAAAGGCCATCAGACATAGATCCTTTATGTCGGACGTTACTCGAGTAATCCTTAATCAGAAAAAAGAACTGTGAAACTCAAAGTAGACATGATTATCTTGAGTAAATTTATGAAGAGAGAGTAGATTTTTGGTAATTTGGGGAACTACTAAAACTTTATCAAGAATAAATGATGAAGAGGAGTTAGATAAAGAGGCAGTTCCAGTATGAGTGATTTGCAAACCTGTACCATCACCAATATGAATTTGATTAGTGCCAGAAAAATCATCACTTCAGATATTCAGTTTACTTATGTCATTGGTCAGATGATGCATTGCACCAGTGTCGGGATACCATTCTTGTTCAGTCGACTGTTGCTGAGGTTGGGTGGAGGCTGTTTGCTTGAGGGGCCGAATGAGGTGGTGGAGTCAGAAAGTGGGGATCAAAGCGCTTCCAGCGGCAAGAGGCCGTGTGGCCTTGCTTCTCACATAGTTGACACCATAAGTTACTGCCACCTCGAGCACTTCCACGGTTGCCAATAAATTGGTTACGCCCCCTGCCTCGAGGAGCTGATAGGTGGCCACTACCACGTCCTCCTAAAAAAGGTTGTTGCCATGTGGCAATATTTGTCGAAGCTATGGCTATGGAGAGAGCCTGAGTATTATGCTAGATGCAAGCCCTAACACGTCAAGAGCATGGAATATATATCCTCCAAGGTAAGAGAATTGTCACGGTGAGTGACCATGGAAGCAAGGGAATCATATTCGGGACCGAGTCTAGCAAGTAAATGTGTGATAATATCATCACATTTTAGCTCTTGACCGATAATGGTCAATCCATCTGTGAGACGTTTGATCGTTATGAAATAATTGGTCGCAAATTGACTCCCTTTCCACAGAGTAGAGAGTTGAGAGTGAACATGGACGGCTTTAGCACGAGATTGTGAAGCAAAAGCAGAACTTAGGGCCGTCCAGACTTCAGTAGAGGTGTTGTAATGGGTAACCTGGGCCAGTACCTCATCCGCAAGAGAAAAGTTGAGGCAGCTAAGGATAAGGTTATCTTGGGTTTCCCAGATGTCAAAGGACGGGTTGGGAGTTGTGGAGCCATCAGGGGCAATGATGGTTTTAGCTGGCTGTTGGATTATGCCATCAATATAGCCGAAGAACTTCTGGCCTTTGAGGTAGGGTAACATGGTGGCTTTTCATGTGGGGTAGTTTAGACATGTGAGTTTAGTGATGTTGATGGAGGAAGATGGGTGGAAGGTGGAAGGGTAGATGTAGACATATTGAATTGGATCAATTAGACGTGAGTCTTAAGGGCTGCTGATACCATGTAAATACTCAAAGAAGAGAAATTGTATGGATAAGATATATTGCATTGCAAAAATGTTACAGTGTACACAGCTTTTAAATATACAGATTGATCACAACTTCTTCCTATACATGAGCTATTTGAAAATAAAAAATTGTATCACAATACTAACAAACAGAAACATAATAGATTCGTATTAGTTGCTGCAGTGGCTTGTAGTGTTCTATTTCAATCAATTTGAATTTAATCTCCACAAAACAAATGGCCCAAAGTATTAGTAAGTTGAACAATTCTTCGTATCAGTCGTTGCCATGAATTGTGGTGTTCTGTTACAGTCAGTTTGCACTTGATCTCCAATATTTATAATTGTAAATCGATCTTCTAATTAAGGTGATTTTCAGTGCAATACAAAAATAGAGAGAACTTTGCGCGGGTTAAGGAGGGCCCACTTTTCATGGCCTTGCAGGTGAAGATCCTCACAAGCATTTGAAGGACCTTCATGTGGTATGTACGAGTATGAAACCCATGGGGGTGACTAAAGAGCAAATTAAATTAAGAGCCTTTTTGTTTTCTTTGAAGGATTCGGCTAAGGATTGGCTCTATTATCTACTTTTGGGAGTATTACCACATGGAACGAGATGAAGAGGTTGTTTTTTGGAGAAATATTTCCCAGCTTCAAGGGCGGCCAAAATTTGAAAAAATATTTGTGGCATAAGGCAGCACAATGGAGAGTCCCTACATGAATACTGGGAACGCTTCAAGAAATTATGTGCAAGCTGCCCCCATCATCAAATTAGTGAGCAGCTACTTATCTAGTATTTCTATGAGGGCCTTCTACCCACTGATAGGAGCATGATTGATGCTGCAAATGGAGGAGCTTTGGTGGATAAAACTCCCGAGGCAGCGAGAAACTTGATTGCAAATATGGCGGCCAATTCTCAACAATTTGGCACTAGGTTTGACCTTCCATGTAAGCATGTTAATGAGATAAATATTTCCTCCCTTGAACAACAAATTGCGAGTCTAACTTCTCTTGTTCATCAAATGGCTATAGGTAATATGCAAACAGCGAATGTTTGTGGGATTTGTTCCGTAGTAGGGCATCCAATCGATATGTGCCCATCTCTTCAAGAGGAGCCCATCGAGCAAGTGAATGCTGCGAGTGGTTTTCCTAGAAAACCACAAAGGAAGTATGATCCCTATTCAAGCACTTATAACTCAAGATGGAGGGATCACCCCAATCTTACCTATGGGAATCCACAAGTAAATCAGCCCGTGACTCAAAACCATCCAAGTTGCCAGCAATATAAATAGCCATACCCCCCTAGACAACAACGAAGCCAAACTTCTAATTCTAGTATGTCTTTAGAAGATATTGTTAAGTCTTTTGCTACTAATACTTTGCAATTTCAACAGGAGACGAAACAATTTCAACAAGAGGTGAGGGCTAGCTGTAACGCCTCGATCCCGTAAGGGACGGAGAGTTAATTCTCATAACATGAAAACATCTCCAAAACACAGCCATATATAATCCAAAGACTCCAAAATAATAAATTCATTTATTCAAACCAAGTGTACTTGTTCTTCCATCAAGATACCGAAGTAAAACCTCTATAAAATAAATTAAAATCTCCTCCAACACTCATAAATATCCATAACTCAAAATACCAAAATAACATAAATAATAAATCTATCAAATAAAACTCCCCAATAACTACTTGTACCCCCTGGCACTTATTCCTCAACGATCATCGAATATTGTTAACAATTCCTACTCTTGACTTCAAGCTGAAGCATCAAAATTATCTAAAAATATTGTTGAGATAAGGGATGAGTTATCAACAACTCAGTAAGTAAAGAACATATACTAGTGTGCAAACATGAGCATTTATAGAGTTCAGAATGCAGAACAAAACATTTACCTCCATAATGCTAAAATCAGAACACTTGCTTTCAAAATGCAAAACATGTATCAAAATATCATAACGAAACTTTCAGAAACAATCTTATTAAAAATAATCCTTTCGCATAGCATAAATGATGATGATCATCATCATATCAGAGCATCATATCAAGATAAAGTCCATGTATAACCCCTGTGGTAGGGTTGTACATCTGCGGATAACCAGGCAGAACATAATCATTGTCACCAAGGTGTGCACTCAAACAAAGACCACTACTATAACCCGTGGTAGGGCCGTATCCACTATTATAACCCGTGGTTGGGCCGTATCTACTATTATTTCCCATGGTTGGGCCATATCCACTATTATAACCCGTGGTAGGGCCATATCCACTATTATAACCCCGTGGTTGAGCCGTATCCACTATTATTACCCGTGGTTGGGCTGTATCCACTATTATTATCCGTGGTTGGGCCGTAACTAAAAAGAGTGAAAGCAGAATCAAATTCATAATCAGAAATTCATGCCAAAGGTTTTTCAGCTTACACATCATATCAGAACAAAATACTGAGTAGTTTCATATCATTTCACATATTCAACAAAACAAAATCAAAATATCTTCATCTTAACTACAACAAAACTTTAAGAATCTCATTTGCTCCTTTTCCAAAGTTCATAAACAATATGCAAAAATAAGCTCATGTCTACACTAGTCATGACAAAAGTACTTTCTTATTCATACAGAGTTCATAAATAATGCCAAAACAAATATTTAAGGTTGTTTTTCACAATTCTTTTCAAAAACAAAACATGCATATTTTAAAAGTCAACCTCACTTTATTTTCTTTTTATGCAAAGTCTAGTATAGGAACCCCGCTTATCTGAACTTCTTAATTTATCATAATTTCTCCACAACAGTACTGAACAAAAACCACTCGTCAACTATAGAAAATTCATGCAATTTGGATAAATCTCCAATTGAATAATTACTTCATAATTACACCTGAAATACCTATTTTAATACCTCAAAAACCTAAAATTTCTCTTAACTCTAAAATACCATCACTTTCTAAATTCATCAGTGCCCACTTAATAACTCCAACTAAAACATTAAATTCAAACTTATTTACTAGCGTAATCGAATTACAAAATTTAATACTAGATAATTTAATTATACCAAAATATTTTAAATTATACAACAACTTTTATTTAATAAACCAGATCATATCTAAAGTTTTTTTAAAAATATAATATAATAAAATTACATCATCATCGTTTAGTTTTGAAAGAAAAATCTTTACTTAGTAACAATTTAAATTACTTAATGTTTTCTGTAAACATAAATAAAACAAAGTCCACTAATACATATTAAAAGTTTTTAAAAAAACAGTAACATAGTTTGTAACTCAAAGGGTAAAAATGTAACTCTTTCTCATTTAATATATACATGACCAACTTCACGGTAAGCTTCAGTAGAACTTTGTTATTTGAAAACATGCTCATAAAATGAAAGTTAAGGTTTACGCGGCCGAGGCTCACCGTGAGGGAAGGGAACGTGCAATGACGCAGGGAGCTGGCTGAGGTCGGCGATGGTGAGTGTGGTGGCAAGGCACTGGGTGAGAGAGAAAAATGATGAGAGAGATGTTAGAATAATTTGAAATATGGGCTACTATTGATTGCATGCTTTATAAAAACGGGTTAGATATAAATAGCTCATAATGGTACTTTGGTTAAACCCACTAAGTTAAAGTGATCATTATGGGGTTTGTTGCACCTTAGTAAAATAGGATTATATCCTATTTAAAAATGTGGTTTATTGTATGTAGGACTAGAAGTTCAAGGGTCTTATTCCTTTTAGACCCATTGGGATTTGGAGTTTTTAATGGGAGGACTCCACATAAGACTTCTATATATATGGCTAGGTCCCCTCTCCTCTCCATGTGTGTGTCTATTGGCTTGCCCCATTTATAGCTAATACTTTTGTGAGGAGAAGGAGAGGAAGATTTGGCCACTAATATTATTCGTGGGATTTCAATATTGCTTTCAAGATGACTTCCGCAGGTATGAGTTCTATATTTTATAATCTTTTTGTCCATTAAGATTCTTCTTTCTAGCATGTGTTTCTAGTGATTTACATTTGGTATCAGAGCCGGTCATGCTAAGATTAGAATCTTTCGTATATATTATTCATCAGATATTATCATTCTGTCGTTTCGTTTGTTCCAAATCAATATTTTAGGAAAGCAATATTATTTGTATATTACTTTGCTTCTTCGTGGGTTTTCATTTTCATATTCGGTCGAAAAGTAAAATGATATCACAATGTTTTTTCTTTTTCTTATTACTCCTGTCGCTGTTATTATTGTTGTTATTATCATTTGTAATTTTTTTTTCTCTTTAAAACAACTAAGGTTATACTGATTACTTTTGATTTGTAATTTTTTTTTTATACCCATTATTTTAAAACACTATATATGTGTTTTCTGAGTATTCCTTTTTGTTTCCCCTAAATTAATTTTATTTTTTGATCCAAGAATTGCAAGAAATGGAGAAAATTCCATTTGAAAACCCATTAACCCCAATTTCAGACCCACGACCCGTTTATGACCCGGCTGGAGGTAGAAGATGAATTCCCTTCCAGCCTTGACAATGCCCACTCGCACCTAGTGGCGTGTGTGGCGCGTGAGGACTCAAAAACAAAGCTTTTTGCTCGTTTCTTTTTCCAGTATTCATTAACTCGCCCTATTTATTTTTTCCATACTTTTTAAAATTTTTTTGTACGACCATAAGACACTGTTTTATAATTTAGAGTATTATTTACATGTTTTTCGAGGAGCTACAGTGTTGTGAAAATTGTGATATATTTTCTGGTGAATGTTCAATGCCTTATAAGATCTATGCATATGTGTACTCTCTCTAAGCATGAATGTGGATGCATGTTAATTTTGTAACATTTGATAAACATTCTTTTGTGAATATATGCTTTTCAAGTTCATATTTAATTTTAGACATATCTACTGTCCTATATGCTTGATTTTTGTCTATCAATCGCATTTGAATTCTAACTTTGATTATGCCAAGTTGATGCTTATGATTATCATTTTGTGATTAAATTTTTCTGGCCATTATGATTATCCTTGTTTTTTCTTTAAGAGAAATCTTTTGATTTTTTTTTTTTTTTTTTTTTTGTGGGTGGTAGCCACCAAAGTGGTACACTCATTGATATGTATTAATAATAAATAAATAAATAAAAGAGGATATTTTTTGTTTTCAAATTTATTGCACATAATATCTTGCCCAAAGGTGTTATTGTGTGTGATATTTTAGAAAATTGTGAGAAGTAGTTAATGAGATTGCATTAGTCTAGAAATTTCCTTCTGCCTAAAGGTGACGGTATTTCGAAAACTAATGTGATTTTATTAACTTGCTTCATGATATGTTTTAAGAGTACCTTATAGCATGTTGTTTAGTTAGCCCAAAGGTGACTTTACAATGATGCACCAAGGCTCTTACCGATATGTTTTAAGAGTACCTTATAGTATGTTGTTTAGTCAGCCCAAAGGTGACTTTACAATGATACACCAAGGCTCTTATCGTAGTGAAGCTCATATGGTTTCGAGCTTATTTTTGAGCTATCTAATTAATAGCCCATATTAATTAGATAGATTTGTTATCATCCATTGACTGCATGCTTTAAGGTTTGGATGATATTTAAATAATATGTATTATTTCATGTTTCCACAGTTTTGAGTGCCTCCTCTATTTCAAGTCAACTATCTGCTATTGAAATTTTGACTGGAAATAATTATGTGAGATGGAAAAGAGACATAGAAATTGCACTTGGTCTTTTGGGTTTGGATTTTGCCTTGGAAGAGCAGCCTTCGAAACCTACTGATAAGACTACTGTTGAATATGTGGTTGAGTATCAAAAGTGGGAAAGAGCTAATATGCTTTGTTTAAAAATCATCAAACGTTCTATATCTGATTCCATTATGGGAGTTATTCCGGACAATGACAATGCTAAAAACTTTTTGGGTGCCATAGGACAAAGGTTTGTTGAATCTGATAAAGCTAAAACTGGAGACCTGATGGATAGACTGATGAGTATGAAATATGATGGTTCAAGTGGAGTTAGGGAATACATTATGAAAATGATACATATATCCTCTAAGTTAGAAGCACAATAAAATTCCCATTGCAGAGCCTTTTCTGGTTTATCATGTTCTCAATAGCCTTCCTAGCCAGTTTCATTAGTTAAACGTTGCTTATAATGCTCAGCGGGATAAATGGGATTTAAATGATTTAATTATGGTATGTGCCCAAGAGGAGTATAGGATGCGTCGTGAAACTGTTGAAACTGTGCAATTGGCTTTTCAGCCACAACAAAAGAGGGGGTCTTCTCATAATCATAAGCCTCAGTTTCAAAAAGGTAATAAGTTACACCGAAATTAGCACAGTAAAAGGTTTGGAGGTCAGACTTCTGGTGGTTCTAAAGTTATTATAATGAAAAATGATCAATGCAAGTTTTGTAAAAAGAAAGGACATTGGCAAAAAGATTGTTTTAAGTTTAAGACATGACTAGAGAAAAAGAAGAAGAAGAACTCGGTAGGTATCTCCTTGGCCTTAGTTTGTTTTGAGTCTTCTTTGGTTGATGTACCTTTAAATTCTTGGTGGATAGACTTAGGTGCAAGTATTTATATTGCGAATCCATTGCAGGGGTTCGTAAGCAAAAGGAGGCCAAGTGAGAATGAAGTGAGCTTGTGTGTTGGGAATGGAGTTCATGTGAAGGTCGAGTTTATAGGAGTAATAAAATTATCTTTGGATTCTGGTTTTTCTCTTGTTTTGGAGAACACAATTTTTGTACCGACAATGAGACGAAATTTGATTTCTAGATCAAAATTTGATGATTCTGGTTTTTCTTTTAAGTTTGGTAATGGAAAAGTTGAATTGTTTTATGATTCTCGTCTAGTTGGGAATGGTCTCTTATGTGATGGTTTATATAGAATGTCTTTGAATTCTTTTTGGTGAAGTCTCTTGTGTTACCAATGTAGCGAAGAAAAGGCCTTTAATTCGTGAATCATCTTCTATGTTGTGGCACAAGAGATTAGGCCACATTTCAAAGGATAGAATGGAGAGATTGATAAAAGCTGACATACTTCCCTCTCTAGATTTTTCAGATTTTAACACTTGTGTGGATTGTATAAGAGGAAAGTTGACTAAATCCACAAGGAAGGATTCTACTAGGAGTGACAGTATTTTAGACTTAATACATACTGATATTAGTGGACCTTTACCTTTTACCATATGTGGAAATAAGTACTTCATAACTTTTATTGATGATTTCTCTCGATATGGATATGTTTATCTGATTAATGATAAATCTCTTACTCTTGAGAAATTTAAGATATTCAAAATAGAAGTAGAAAAACAATGTGGGAAAATCATTAAAGTTGTAAGATCTGACCGTGGTGGTGAATATTATGGGAAGTATGATGAATCTGGTCAAAATATGGGTGAATTTGCAAAATTTTTACAAGGATGTGGAATAGTGCATCAATACACTATGCCTGGGACACCCGAGCAGAATGGTGTTTCTGAAAGACGTAATCAGACTCTGAAGGATATGGTTAGGAGTATGATGAGCAGAACAAGTTTACCAGAATATCTATGGGGTGAAGCCTTGAAAACTGCCATGTACATTTTAAACAGGGTTCCCAGTAAAGCAGTTTCAAAAACTCCTTTTGAATTGTGGGCAGGTCGTAAGCCAAGTTTAGCTCATTTCAGAGTTTGGGGATGTCCAGCTGAGATTAGGATTTATAATCCTCTTGAAAAGAAATTAGACCCAAAATCTACTCTTGGTTATTTTGTTGGGTATCCTGATAGATCAAAAGGATATAAGTTCTATTGTCCTAATCGTGGTACCAGAATTGTTGAGTCCATTACTGCTAAATTTTTGGAGAATGATGTTGGTGACAGTGGGAGTTCTACGTTGAAAGAACTTTTTATTGAACCAGATCCAGTTATTGTTCCAGTTCCTGTTATACAAGAAAGAGTTGTTTCTCAGCTGGTTGAAATTGTTAGCGAAGAATCTGGGCAACAAGAAGAACTTCCAACAGTGATTGAGTCAGTTTCTAAGCCACAAGTGAGAAGCTCGCGAAGAGAAAGAAGGTCTGCATTGCCTATTGATTACATTGTATATTTGTCAAAAAGTGATTTTAATATTGGGCATATAGTTGATCCTGTTACTTTTAAGCAAGCTTTGACATGCACTGAGTCAGATAAATGGTTAAGTGCTATGGAAGATGAAATGAATTCTATGGAGAAGAATAGAGTCTGGGAACTTGTTGAACTTCCTCCAGATGCTAAGGCTATAGACAACAAGTGGATTTTCAAAAGTAAACTGGACTCAAAAGGGAATGTTGAACGAAAGAAGGCAAGATTAGTTGCAAAAGGATTTACTCAGCGATAGGGCATTGACTATACTGAAACATTTTCACCAATTTCATCAAAAGATTCTTTTAGAATTATCATGGCACTTGTGGCACATTATGATTTGGAGCTTCATCAGATGGATGTGAAGAC
This sequence comes from Carya cathayensis, assembly GCA_011037825.1. NCBI lineage: Eukaryota > Viridiplantae > Streptophyta > Magnoliopsida > Fagales > Juglandaceae > Carya > Carya cathayensis. The sequence goes on along the minus strand of QGSO01000784.1, from coordinate 983,473 downwards.
AGCTTTTTTGAATGGAAATCTTTATGAAGAGGTTTATATGAGACAACCTGAAGGTTTTATTGAGAAGGGAAAAAAAAACTTGGTATGTAAGTTAAATAAGTCCTTATATGGCCTCAAGCAAGCATCTCGACAGTGGTATTTGAAATTTGATGAGATTGTAACTTCTCTCTGTTTTGTTGAAAATAAAGTTGACCAGTGCATATATCGAAAGACCAGTGGGAGAAATTTTATTTTTCTCATTCTATATGTTGATGATATTTTGCTTGCTAGCAGTAACTTGGGATTACTTCATGAAACAAAGAAAATGTTATTTGCTAATTTTGAAATGAAAGATCTTGGAGAAGCTTCCTTTGTGCTTGGCATTGAAATTTGTTGTGATAGAGCTCGTGGTTTGTTGGGACTTTCTCAGAAAGCTTATATACGGCGTGTACTACAGAGGTTTGAAATGCAAAACTGTGCACCCGGTGATGTACCAATCATAAAAGGAGATAAGTTTAACAAAACTCAATGTCCTAGAAATGAGCTCGAAAGGGAATCTATGAAGCATATTCTGTATGCTAGTGCTGTAGGGAGTTTGATGTATGCTCAAGTTTGCACTAGACCAGATATTACCTATGCAGTCAGTGTTCTTAGTAGGTTTCAGTCAAATCCAGGGCAAGAGCATTGGAAAGCAGTTAAGAAAGTTATGAGATACCTAAAGAAGATTGAATGTTATATGCTTACTTTCTAGTGTTCAAATCACCTTGAGGTAGTAGGCTACTCAGATTCTGATTTTGCTGGATGTCAAGATGATTTGAAATCAACCTCTGGTTATGTTTTTATGTTAGCTGGGGGTGCTATTTCTTGGAAAAGTGTTAAGCAAACTCTGGTGGCATCTTCTACTATGCAAGCTGAATTTGTAGCATGTTATGGAGCTACTATCCAAGCTGTTTGGCTAAGAAATTTTATTTTTGGACTTAATGTTGTTGATTCCATCTCGAGGCCTATTACTATTTATTGTAATAATAGTGCAGCAATTTTCTTTTCAAAGAATAATAAAAGCTCTAGTGGGTCCAAGCACATTGACATCAAGTATTTGGTGGTCAGAGACAAAGTTAAGGAAGGACAGACAAAGATAGAGCATATAAATACAGAGGCAATGATTGCAAATCCTTTGATTAAGGGACTTGCTCCTAAAGTTTTTAAAACACATGTTGCTAATATGGGTATTGTGGAAACATTTGATGTTTTTGGTTAGTGGGAGTTACTTATGTAAAAAGAACTACGTTTTGGCTTGATCCCTTTACGGGGTACGTAGGCAACCCATATGTTATTTGGGTACAGCTTCTTTCAATAATAATATATATCTCCCCTATCCATAAACTATGTTTTGAGCATGCATATGACTTATGTCTTTTATTATGATATTATTGAAATCTCTAGATGCTATGGATAAAGACATAAGATGAGTCTCTTTACGAGACATGTGGCTTCTTTCTGAAGCATTATGAAGACTAATATGAATTAGCACAGCTTTTGATCACATTGGTGCTAAGTTCATACTACATACTACCACATTTGGTCGGAGGATGGGGATCCATGTCGATGAGGATATTAGCATTTGTAACTGTGGAGTGGTCTTACATCGTTTAAGGGGTGTAACGACTTCCATGTTCAATGTTGATATTCTTGTTGGACCGGATCGTGTTTTCTAAGGTGCTATCATTTGAGCTATTTTTGTGGCCACTTTTGTTGTCTAACCCGAGAGTCTTTTTCAAAACAAGTTTTTATTTTATAGCAATCAATATTCGCCCAAGTGGGAGAATGTTAGAATAATTATGGGCTACTATTGATTGCATGCTTTATAAAAACGGGTTAGATATAAATAGCTCATAATGGTACTTTGGTTAAACCCACTAAGTTAAAGTGATCATTATGGGGTTTGTTGCACATTAGTAAAATAGGATTATATCCTATTTAAAAATGTGGTTTATTGTATGTAGGCCTAGAAGTTCAAGGGTCTTATTCCTTTTAGACCAATTGGGATTTGGAGTTTTTAATGGGAGGACTCCACATAAGACTTCTATATATATGGCTAGGTCCCCTCTCCTCTCCATGTGTGTGTCTATTGGCTTGCCCCATTGATAGCTAATACTTTTGTGAGGAGAAAGAGAGGAAGATTTGGCCACTAATATTATTCGTGGGATTTCAATATTGCTTTCAAGATGACTTCCGTAGGTAAGAGTTCTATATTTTGTAATCTTTTCATCCATTAAGATTCTTCTTTCTAGCATGTGTTTCTAGTTATTTACAAGAGAGAGAGAGACACGGTGGTGAGCAAAACGTGAGGGAGAGAGAGTGTAAGCCGAGAGAGTGCCGCTCACTTACCATGAGGAAGACGGTGGACCTGGAGAGAGTTCCCGGCAATGCTCTTCGTGCAGGTAGTGATGGCGTGGAGAAGACTGGTGATGAGGGGTGGCTGGCTTGAGGCCCATGGCGGGGAAGACTACTTCCTCTGTTTCAGGGGTCAAAAACAGGGGTACCTTTGGTGTTCACTTGACCATGGAGAAGGGTGGCTGCGGTTAAAGGAAAAGAGTCAGGTTGGTTGCCTGTTTCACGTGGGGCTGGGTAGTGGTTAGTGGCTTCTGTCGTATGGAGTAAATCTCAGCACTTCAGTTTTTCCGTTCGGGGCTGTTGCTGTGAAACAGAGTAGAGCTTTCGTGCGTGGAGTTTCACTGAAGGTTGTGGCTTGAAGTTTCTTCACCGAGGAGAGATAACATCATGCATATATATATATGAAACAAAAACCCTAGGAAAAGAGACGTGCATGGGTAGTGGATAGAGAAGGCAACCCCAGAGATGGAAAAGGGAGACACGTGCACAGGCGTGAGACGTGCATGGAGTGGATTCTAATATTTGGTTCTACAGCTTGATTTTGGGCGGGGCTTTTTCTTAGAAATTAGGATATCAGTTCAACCTCTAAAAATATTATAACTTGTTCTACTAAAATTTTCCAGTCCAATAAAATGTTTCACCTTATCCAAAATATTTAAAGATTTAAACCTACTTGGCAAGCCTAAAAAACTTTATTCGATATGAGTCAAAAATAAAAATTTTGCTTGCAGTCTAATCCAAAAATACTCACAAATCTTAAGTGGGGTTTTCATCTGTATAAACCCAAAAATATTTTTAGAGAGTAGTTGGGTACTGGACCCGAACAATCAAAGGCCAGATGGCAACCGCAATTAGTTGGCTAGAGGCTCAAAGTTTGAGGAAATTACCCTCTCAAACGGTGGCAAATCCAAGAGAAAATACAAGTGCAATCGTCTTGAGAAGTGGTAAAGAGGTTGAGATTCCAGTAGAGGCAACCCCTTTATCGTTGGAGCAAGAAAATGAGGAAAATGTCATTGCAGACAAGAACGTTCCCAATGACAATGATTGACCTGAGTGTAAATTTCTGCCTCTTTCTGATTATAAACCAGTACCGCATTTTCCTCAAGATTTAGCATAAATTAGAAAATATGAGCAAAATAAAGATTTATATGAGAGTTTTCATAGTTGCGAAGTAAATATTCCACTTTTAGATGTTATTAAACAAGTACCTCGTTATGGTAAATTCCTAAAAAAACTTTGTACAATTAAGAGGAAACAAAAACTTAGAGGATGTGAGAAGGTGAGAGTAGGAGAGATGTTTCTACAGTTGTTCAAAGAATACTCCCTACGAAGTGCAAAGATCCAGGTATATTTACTATCCCTTGTATGATAGGTAACACTAGATTTGAGAAGGCCATGACAGATTTAGGAGTTTCTATTAATGTCATGATATATTCTATATATGCTTCTTTGAAACTTGGACCTTTGAATAAAATTGGTGTTGTGATTCAATTGGCTAATAGATCTAATGCCTATCCTAAGGGTGTAGTTGAGGATGATCTAGTGCAAGTTAATGATTTTGTTTTCCCTACTAACTTCTATGGGCTTGATATGGAAAATGGTGATCAAACTGCTCCTATTTTGTTAGGAAGACCTTTCTTAAAGACATCCAAGATAAAGATAGATATTCATAGTGGCACGCTTACCATGGAAATTGATGGTGAAATTGTTAGGTTTACTATTTGTGATGCCATGAAATATCTTGATGATGATAATCCTATTTATTCTATTGATGTGATTGATTCTCTAGAATCATTTCCTGCTGCAAACGAAAAGTGTTCCTTTTGAACAATCTTTTTTTTTTCAATAAAGGAGTTTTACATGGTTTAAATGTTTTAAAGCCAAATTGAAGAAATTGCTGAATGGAGTTTTTGGTTTTACATGTCTTATATATTCAAGCTTGAGTTGATTCATTTTTGCTCCACTAGTTTTGATGGCTTTTGAGCTACACTCCTAAATATTTTCCACCTTGATCCTAAATCCCTTTACAACCCTTGAAAAGTCCTTATGATTCGTGTTATGCATGTGGTCCCAGTGGTGGAGAATGAGTAGATATGCAAGCCTATGGAAGATTGTTTCCATTGAAATAAATTTGTGAGAAACACATACCCTTCAAACACATGAGAGTCAAGTGGTTATTTCCATGAGGGTCTACATATTTAGTTTACTCCATCTTCGAGTGAAATGTTTACTAAGTAATTGTAAGTTGTTTAAGAATGTTCAGAATATGTTATGAGTTTTGAAGAGCTTGGTTGTTCTTTATTGATGGCGTTGCAACTTTGGTGTTTTTGGGAAAGTGAATTTGAGTTTTGCCTCAGGACAAGCAAAAGTTAAATGTGAGGAAATTACATAGTGGATTTAATTTACAAAAACAATTCCGACTGCCAAGCTACTCATTAACCCTCCATAAATTTAATTACAGTATTAAATATATTAAGTATATTTATCGGAGTCAAAGTCAGTATTCTAGAGCTTAGTTAGCCAAACTCTGACTATTTTTTATCCTCCAACTTGGATCTTGATTTTGAATTTTTCGATTATGTCGGAGTCAAAGTCAAAACAGACGTCAACATAAAATGGGCAGTGGAAGCTTTGCCCACCCCTAACATTGGCTTGGTGGACTGTACCCTAGAAAGTTTGCTTAGAAACTATCATCTTTCCACGCACGACATAAAATGTGTAGACCTTGTCTACAGTAGACAGAGCGGTGCTTATGATTTTCACTTGACTAGTGCTTGGAATTTTCAACATCGTGCACTTCGAGGCTTGAAATACTAAAGTCAATGGTCATGCAGGAACGGAAACGGGTACACTTTTCTCATTCGGGATCATCTTTCGCGAATGGAAAAATCTAGTTACAAGCACAACCGTGCACTAATATGTGCACCAATCTAATGTGATTGATCAAAAAGTAGATTTTATTGAAAACAGTGCTAATTTAAATTTTGAATATGAAGTAATCAGTATTGATACGCAGATTAGTATGCGGCTTTGCTTGCACGTAGCAAAAATCTTCTCTAATTAAAGTTAGATTGAACAAATAATCAGATATACGAGATGATCAGTAGATACAGTGAAAAGGGATTTTCTTTGGTTTCAGAGATCAGGATCGGAGGAGAAAATATTTTATGGTACTGAGAACACCAATAGTACTCATCACCTCATTTGAGATCTTTAAGGACGCAAATTAATTCAACACTCATCATGTTAAGGTTTGGTTTGCATAGTTAGTTTATTTGTGTTTATAATATATAAATATTTAGAGGAGATGAAATAAAATGTAAGCATCTGTTTATCCGTAATTCTTTTGTTTCATAATATCAGCAAAGGTGTACAGATTTTACCAACTAACCTTACCAAAAACAAAAACAAAAAAAACCGTAATCGTACAAGTGCATTGTTTATGACGTTATTCCTCAATCATGCCGATACGTGTTATAAGATTACAAATTTTAAATATATAAATCTCATGTAAGTTTGATAAAAGATCTTTTTATAAAGTTAAATTTATTTTCTTTGAGATTATGCAAAAATGTCATGTTCTTGAATTTTTAATCCAAATTCAAAGAGTAAAAAAAAAAAAAAAAAAAAACTTGTTTAATAAAATAGGAATAGAGGAAGTGTAAGCATATCATTACACTTATTAGAGTAATATTTTATAATGTATTTTTGTCTTATTGGAATAATATTTTATAATGTATTTTTAATCGAGGTTTAAAAAGTAAAAGAAAAAAGAGTAGTAGTGTAATAAAGGAAGTGTAAGGATATCATTACACTTATTATAGTAACAAAGCAATAATCAATTTATTTTCGTGATGCATTAATCTAATTCAGATGTATAACCTGTTCTTACGTGAAGGCATGGATAAAATTAGCAGTGTTGATTCCTTGCAATTTGACATCGGGACAATTAAAGTTGCTACGGACAACTTTTCTGCTGCAAATGAGCTTGGAAAAGGTGGATTTGGTATTGTTTACAAGGTAATGGGACCCAATCGAGTCGTAAATTATGTCATTTTACTCGTCATAATTAGTTAAATCTAATATCATGAATGTTGAGGTTATATGTAAAGGTAAAAATTGGCTAGGATTATGTGACTATATGATAAGGCTTATCATTATACTTGAATTTGTTGGATGAATGTAAAAATAATTATTGATTTATCTCTAAACAATGTTGAGTCTATCTAGAAGTCTTAGGGATTGTTTAATTAAGTCTTTGAGGTTAAAATTGAGTCCTGATAGATCTGTATATATCTAGAAGAAAACTTAACAGAGATTAGTCAATACAGAAGAATGTTATCGCGAAATGTTAGCAGTCCATTGGAACACGTTTTCGCGACTGTTGCTAACTGTCAGCAGAATCCTACTATGACTGAAACTCTTTCCAAACTTTCTATTTAAAGGGATTCGGTTTTGTATCTCTACAATGAGTTTGAGCCACGAATTCTAGAGAGTATATTCTGAGCATTTATGAGAGAAAATTTACTTGAGAGTTTTCATTGGTTTTTTCATCTCTTCTTGAGTATGATCGTGCTTTGAGTGTGAAGTAATATCGATTGGATTTCAACCTCTAGAGTTCCAAAACGGAAGTCAACATTTGAAGATAGCCAGAGGTTCTGGCTGTTACTGCGTTAGAAGACAAACGGGTCGTTTGTCTAGGCAAATAAGAGAGTCGAATTGCAAAGGTTTTCTAATTGATGATTCCTTGTAATTATTATTCAAATAATAAGATTAACTTTCCTGGGTTTGGCTGCCCCATAGGGTTTTACCTTTAAAGAGTTCTTTAAAGGGTTTCCCTTCATAACCAATCGTTGTGTCTTACAAAGTTGATTATTTATTTTAAAGTATTTGATTCGTTTTATAATCATGATAATTGAGATCTAACAAATTTGTTTAAGGAAATTGGTAGACAATTTCATGGTTTACAGGGGTACGTTGGGAATTTCAATTGCTATCAGAGCCAGGTTCACTCATTCGAGTGTGATCCGTGCCCTTGTAAATCATGTCGATGTCATTATAAGTTCCACCATACTTCAATGGGGAAAACTATGCTTATTGGAAAGTTCGTATGAGGGCTTTTCTCAAGTTTTTGGATGAACGTGTATCGCATTCGCGGTTAAACAAGGATGGACATCTATAGATGCTTGGACAAAAGATGAAATCAACAGTTGCAATTTGAATAGCAAATGACTTAACTCTATTTTCATGGCGGTATCCCCCGAAGAATTTAAAAGAATCTCCATATGTGAGATTTCTAAAGAAGCTTGGGATATTTTGGAGATTACACATGAAGGCACAAGAATAGTAAAAAATTTGAAATTGCAGATGCTAGCCTTAAAATTTGAAGAGATTAAAATGTTAGAAGACGAAAATTTTAATGATTTTTATGCTAAACTGAATGATATTGTGAATTACAGGTTTAATCTCAGCGAGAAGTTGGAGGATTCAAGGATCGTGAGGAAGATTCTAAGGTCTTTCCCTGAAATATTTCGACCCAAAGTTACTACTATTGAAGAAAATAAAGATCTGGATACAATAAGGGTAGAAGAGCTGGTAGGTTCTTTACAAACATATGAATTTTTGCTTCCTCAAGCAAGAAAAGGTAAGTCCATTGCCTTAAAAACTATAGAAGAAAATCATGAGGATTTTTTTGATGAACAAAGTCTAAATGATGAGGAGATTGATCTGCTTGTGAGAAAATTCAGAAAATTTATGTCTAATAAAAAGGCGAGTGATAAACAAAAACGAGAAAAAATGTTTTTTAAAAGAAAAATGAATCTGAAAATTGGAAGAAAGAAAAAACTGAGAAAAAGGATAAGGTACAGTGTTATGAATGTTCTTGGTATGGTCATATAAGAATTGAGTGTCCAAATTTCAAGAAAAATAAAGGAAAAGCATTGAATGTCACACTTAACGATAGTTCAGATTCTGAAAGTTCAAACTCATCTTCTGATGGTGAAAAATGTTTTATGGCTTTCTCTACTATTGTGAATGATTTTCCTGATATTGCACTAACAAAATCTGAAAGTGGTTGTGATTACAGTGATTCAAATGTATCACTTGTTGATGCTGACCAAGAATTAAGTTTACAGGAAGCATACAATGATGCGTGTGAAGAAGTGATCAAATTAAACAAACTCAACAAAAAGCTGTACAATAGATTTACTGATGTGGAGAATGAGAAAAATAATCTTTCTGAGGCATTAAAAATTTTTGGTGTCAGGAGTGCAAACAAAAAACAGTAACACAAAAATTAGAAGAGATGTTGAGTTTTCAAAACTCTAGTTGTGATCGCACGGGTTTGAAGTATATGATTTCCCAATGTATGGAACTTAAAGGCTCATCATTTGCTGCCACTTCATCAAAAGATATCATTTCTGTTAAAGGAAGTCAAGATGAGGAAGCTCCAAAAAAGGTCGTGTCTAAAACTCATGTTCCAAGAGTCTCAGATGATAGATCAATGACAAAGAAGCCCAACCAAGGTAAGTCCAAAGGTAAGTTTATTCCTACTTGTCATTATTGTAGTGTTGTTGGTCATATAAGACCAAATTGTTTTAACTTGAATAAAGTGAAAAAAAATGGAGGTGAAAGAAATCTAAAAAAGAAAAGAAAGAGTCTAGAGAATCAAGTTTGTGATATGATCAACAAATCAACTTTTTAAGTCTCAAACTTGGTGAACTAGCAGACTTTTGCTTTCAAAATAAAGAAAAGATTATACAAAGTGGTGTTGATGAAAAGAATAAACCAAAATTTAAAGCAAAGTGGGTAGTCAAAGAAGATGTCATGTCACATTAATTGATAGGACTACTTGCATGTTCTTGCATTCTTTATATTATTGCATTAGTCTAGGACATGCATTTTATTTTTCTGTTTTGCTTTTATGTTTCTGTTTTTCAGCTTTAAATAAAAAAATATAATATAAAATTTTTTCTTGTTTGGTTCAAAGCTTTTATTTAAGGAAAGTGCATACTTAATATGTTAAAATTTGAACATTTGTGTTATCACTTAATAAATTTTTGTACCTATGCATCTCTCTATTTTATGCGATTCACTTTATGCATACTAACCCTATGGATTATCTTGGCAAATTTCATTTTTAATGCACAGTGAGGAACTTATATGTTTGCATTTTATAATTAAAGTTCACATTATTTAATGATATGCTCATCAAAGAAGGAGTTCATGCCTTGAATTGACTAATACTAGTTGAACCTAGTACATCAATAAAGAGCTCTCATCTTGCCAAACACAAAGAGTTGATCCATATAGAAAAAGTCGGTGTTAATTCATTGCGGAAAAAGACAAACACACTATATGGATCTACCACCTTAAGTTCTTACAGAAAAAATCGTTGCTCTAATCATTATGGAAAAAGATGAGTAACAAACGTGAACACAAAAAGGGAGTGTACAAACTAGTGTTTGGAGGAGATGCTCATGTCTCTAGACTCTAGCATAAAGTTTGACTTTTAAGGTGAAGCAACAAACTCTTGTGAGCATCTATAAGAAGCAATCATTCATGAATAAAGGTATCAAAAATATATTGAAGAAAGGAGTTAATAAAAATGATATGGCATAAGTATACTTACTCACATACTCACATGAACGTTGACATTGATGATCTTATGAGGAGTGATTGTAGCAAATGAGAGGGTGTAAATGATCAGATTTGTTTTGTGAGATACACTATATGGTTAAACTAAGATGAGGTTAAACATGTTACTTGTCTCTTCTTTCATTTTTATATATGTTTAAAAAAAAAATTATTATTATTTTATATATATATATATATATATTGTTGCAGTTTTTTTTAATATTTTTTTTAAAAAATTAAAATATAAATTGTGTTTCTTTTTTTGTCAATATGGGTATTTGCCTAAGTTTGGGAATTGTTCTCTGAAATATTAGCTGAAGTCCCAGTGGGACTCTATGACTTATGACACGCACATAGGTGCAAGTCACTTATGTGACTTAAAGTCTTTTTTCGGTTTTTACCAAACCCACATCAAGACCCCCCCTTCCCCCCTCTCTTATTTCCTACTATCAACACGGGACCTCACCCACCTCCCTCTATCTCCATTTCTCTTGAGCCCAACCGCACACTCCTTCAAACCTCTATCTCTTCCTAAACTTTCAGATTCAGAGGCAAATCATATCCTATTATTTTCCACTTCCTAATCAAGGTAAGTCTTCTATGGTGTTCAAAATTTTCATTCTCTAGGGCTCGGATTGATTTTTTTTTTTTAAATATTCTATGGAAAGTTTGATTATGCGACGTGTTGGCTTGGATTTGACTTTAGATTGACTCGATAATGGCTAGATTGCTCCTTTTGAGTCTTGTTTGCATGTATTGAGGACGATTTTTGAGTGGGTTCTTGGTCTTTGTTATTCGGTTTTCATGGAATGCCTACCAAGTGTTTGTTTTTTTGTCTCAACCAAGTTGTCTCAATCATTTGCTCATTGTTTAACAGACATTCATGCTCATACATCATGTGCATTTAATCCATAAAAAATTGAGACTCATGGGAGTTGTTTTTGTCTGGTATGCTGGTTGTTTTTGTCTTAGGTATACACTACATTCACTAAGTTGGTTTTGTGACCAATCCGCCAAAGGGGAAGATTGTAGATGCAAGACATTCATCAAGTTAGTTTTGTATCATTAAGATCGATTAATTAGAATGAGATTTTACTCCATATCATTTCTTCATTTCGAGTTTCATTTCTTCTTTTAACACAGTCGTCCTCAAGTTTGATAGCCACTATGTTACTCTTCCAGTGCCCACAAGACCTGCATTTGATCTTATGCACAGAACCAGATCAGATGTGACGTCCCAATCGAAGAACGGTATTGGTGTAACAAGACCGGATCATAGGCGTCGAAGTAGCTTTGGCCAAGCCTCAAGAAATGAAGCTTCAATATCTTAGCTAGATGGCCGATAACTTTTGATGGAAGCTAGTGCAACATTTTGTTTGAAATGCAATTATGTTGTGGGGAATGAATTAGTAACAATTGATCACAGGCGTTAATAAAATTTTATATTTTTCCTTTTTTGTTTGAAATCGAATTTTTGTAATTTTTATTTAAATTTTCTTTTCTAGTATATTTGTTAATTAAAAAATGTATTATTTTTTTAAAATTTTCATGTAAGGCATGTCAAAATGACACATCTTAAACCATTATTGGAGCTGCCAGGACGTACGTTTCGAATGATTTATTGATGTGAATGCAACGACAAATGGAATAATTTGATAAATTGTGAAAAATTCGAAGATTAGAATGTTCAAATTAATTTTAGAGTCAAGAGACCAATATATAGCGCTAGATTTGGTTATAAAGACGGTTTTAACTTATCTCAACTTATCTTATATCATTATTACAACTTTCTCAAATTTCTACATAAAATATAATAAACAATTCAATTTTTTCAAATTAAAAAATAATAATAATATTAAAAATTAATATTCTAATAATATTTTATTTAACTTTCAATTTTCATCTAAATCATCTCATCTCATCTCATCTCATCAGTCAAACCTCAACAAGACAACTGCAAGGATTCGTTTAGCGTGTACCTCTTAAGTTCAATCTTAAAGTCCTTACCATTACAAGCAAAAATGCTTCAAATAACCCTTTCAATTTCTTGATTTAAGATGACCATCTTGTTTGTAACGAAAAGTACGGATACTTTTAAGATTCCGACCTGTACCAGATTTTTCATATTGATTTACCATTTTTGGACAACAAAGCACCCTGCATGGTTTTGCTTGCTCCGTGCTTCAAAGAGATACAGTTGGCTTTTGACGCTCTGTACAGAATTACCTTTGTTAATCAGGACATAACTGTCTATTAAAAGCACGCGGGTTGTGATAGTTCCACATAAGGAGCTGTGCTTTCTACAGTAGATAGTTTTGACGTGTGAGGTTTATGGTAAGAAGGTGAGAAATATTGGGAAGAGAGATAGAAGGTGAAGTCATTTGAGCGCTGGCGGAAGACGAAGTCATAGTTGAGGAAAAAAGAAGAAGAAGAAGAAGAAGAACGACGTCTGTTGATAATCGCGCCTCTGAAACCATAAATGATAAAACAGAGTATATTTTCAATATATTTTTACAGTACCAGGCCGTGTAATATATACATCAGACTCCGAATATAATCCCATGATTTATGAGATATGTACAACAGCAAAAGGTAAACACTAATTAACCAACTTGAACTACGGTGGCAACTTGATCTTCGGAGGTTGAGTTCCTAGATTGGTATCTTTAGAGTGAATTACGCCTGGAGTTGAGGGTGTGCTGACAGAGACCAATAACATCTTTTACAGCTAGCCTCCGAATTTCAGCGTCCTGGACTTCTGTGTTTGAAATCTTTTTAGTACTAGGAATTTTCTGCATCCTGAATTTTCAGAATTACATAGAAGCAGCGCCAGTCCATCCTTCCTATTCTCCTTAAAAACTACGGGAATCATATATGTATGGGTTCCTTCGTTGGAAGTTATAGACTAGAGAGGGAACAACGAAGATGTTTTGGAGACTAGTTCAGCATTTAGTTTGAAATGCAATTATACTGTTCAAGTTTCCATCCCCGACCCCTTGTTTTTTTATTAAGCAACTTCTCTATAAATGAAGATGGTCGATCATATTATATATATACTAAAGTAGCAAAGATATATATTATGTCATTTTGTTCATACCAAATGTTTAGACGTTATTAAACTTTAAATAATTAAGTAAATCATGAGTAACAATTGATCACAGGCGTTGTATTTTTATTTATTTTTTCCTTTACTATTTGATATCTAATTTTTACGATTTTTATTTCAGTTTTATTTTCTAGTAAATTTTTTAATTAAAGAAATTTATTATTGTTTTTAAATTTTCATATAAGGCATGCATGTCAAAGTGACACGTCTCAAACCATTATTGGAGCTGACTGGAAGTTTGGAATGGTTTATTGATGTGAATGTAACGACAAATAGAATACTTTGAGAGTAATAGTACTCATTATTTAAATTCTTATTATCTTATGATGTGTCAATAGATATTAGAAATTATTTATTATATTTAAGTTTTAAATCTATCATTTAATACTACATTATAAGATGATATGATATAACGATGAGAAAATGCATGATGAATATATTTTTTTCCTTTGATAAATGGTGAAAGACTCAAAGATTAGAAAGTGCAAATTTTAGAATCAAGAGACCGATATATCTGCTAAAGCACTAGTATTGGATTAGCTATCTAAGGGCATAAATGTTTGGAAAATAGATACTATACCTTCTAAGTTTTTTTTCTTATTTTGATTGTTTATGTATTTAATTTTGTTTTTTAATATTTTTTTTCATTTTTTAAAAAGTGATTATTAGTATATTGATTTTTTTTTTAAAAAAAATGTTTAAACATGTTTTAATTTTTTTTCAAAAATACAATTTGCACAAATACGCCTATATGATTAAGAGGTTATTTAGATAGTGAGATAAAATGAGATGATTTTAAATTAAAGTTGAATAAATTATTATTATATTATTATTTTTTTAATATTGTTATTGTTTTACAGTTTAAAAATGTTGAATTGAATTTTAAAAAATTAAATTGTTTATTATATTTTATTTATGTGTAAATTTTAAAAAAAATTATAATAATGAGAAGTGATGAGTTGAAAATATTTCTCCATTCAAACATGTTCTGAATGCACGCGTGTTGTAATGGTCCATATGGGACCAATACCATCTTTTACGGCAATCCCCGGAATTTCGAAGTCCTGGACTTCGGTGCTTGAAATCTTTTAAGACCAGGAATTTTGAGCATCCTGATCAATTTTGAGAATTACGTAGAAGCAGCGCCAGTCCATCCTTCCTATTCTCCACTGGCATCATATTATATATGGGTTCCTTCGTTGGAATCTTTCCAATTTGTAGACTAGAGAGGGGAACAAGGCAGATGTGTTGGAGACTACTTTTCTTCTTCTCCTTCATTTTCTTACTTCCTGTTGCTCCCACGGCTCAGTACTTTTGCTATCCAATTGGTAACTACTACTCCAGCAACAGTACCTACAGGGCAAACCTCGTTGGCCTCCTGGCCTCCATGTATTCCAACACGGAGATCGATTACGGGTTTTACAATTTCTCTGCCGGAGAAAATGCCGACAAAGTGAACGCGATTGCACTATGTAGAGGAGACATTACGCCGGAGTCATGTCGTAATTGTATCAATTCAACAAGTCAGGCTCTGTTACAGTCTTGTCCCAACCAGATGAAGGCATTCATGAGGAACGGTACGTGTACGCTGCGATACTCAAACACAGCTATATTTGGCACCTTGGAAACTGAACATCCATTGATCATTCCCAATCCTCAAAACGCGTCGGATGTAGAGAATTTCAATCGGGTACTAGGAGAATTGCTAGACAGGCTAACAAAACGCGCCGCACAAGGGAATTCTATTCGCAAATTTGATAGCGAGCTTTTTACAGACTTCGAAACAGTATATACACTTGTGGAGTGTACTCCTGATTTGGACTACAAATTACAATCAATGCACCTACTGCCTGAAGAAACTCGTGCAAGAAATTCCACGATGCTGTTATGGGAGGAGTGGATTGAGATACATAGCACCCAGTTGTGATTTATTCGAGACATACCCTTTCTATGACCTGAAGGCTGAGGAATCATCGCCACCGCTGATAGTGCCGCCAGCATCACACCCACCACTACAGCCGCTTCCCCCTGCAGAAGGTATGCCTGCTGATGCTTCATGCCCTGGAAGTTTTCTTATTGGTTTCATATATTTTTTTTTCTTCAAATTTTTTTATGCAAATTAAGGCAGGGCAGAACATGCATGGGTACTCCTCCTCCGACTACAACTCAGGGTATGCCAACTTGATATACAAATATTACAAACATAATTTGAAGTACGAAAAGTTTATCAATATATACATAAACAAGCGTACATTTATAATAATTAAAGATAAATAAGAATTTCCTTCTTTAACCAAAAAAAAAAAAAGAAGATATTTACCTTTAACTAGAAAGAAGAACGTTAAAAGGAATGGAAACAAAAAAAGGCCTTGCACACCAAAAAAAGAAGAAGAAGAAGAAGAAGAAAGAAGAAGAAAGAAAGAAGAAAAAAAAGAATAAGAATAGAAAAAGATTACATGATTTTGACTTTTTAGGGGTATACTACTATATTGCAATTGGTAATAGCCCACTAGAGCAGTAACATCGGCGTCCTTATGTTATTGAAAAATTCTTGTTGCAACCAACTGGGGGAACCCACGCGTAACCGGTGTCCACGTGTATAAATGAAAATGTGCATTTCATATACGTACACCAAATGACCTCGTATCATTTCTGCCCCTCCGTCCCTTCGTATTGCCAAGAACAGAGCAAGTGGTCGTAGCTTCCCACAGACAAACGCGAAGACAAAACAGGTTCTTCTTCTTATCTTCTTCTTAAACCTCCCAGAATAGAGATGACAATCTTACAGCCCCTTTGTTTTTTTTTTGCCCCCTTTAATTTTCCCCTTGAAGAAAATGTAATGGGCCCTTTTACCTTGACTGATTCGAGAGAGTCACTCTCCAAGAAGTAGATGAATGAGAGAAAGAGAGATGGAAACAGAGAAACGAGAGAATGATTGAATAAAGTTCTGATGCCTTTTCCTTCTATTTCAGTTTGTTATTATAGTTGAAAACAATTACAAACGGCAGCGTTTTTACTTTCTACTTTCCTTTCAGATTCATACGACATCTGCCACTTAATTCTTTTACTCACAACATAAAACGACGCCGTACTAATAACCTCTCTACACTACAACTCCTATTACATGTTTGTTAAGAACCATCTGTCATTTAGTCTTGCACTCACACGTAATGCAGCATCGGCATCACTGCTTCTCAACACCTCCACAACAGCATCTTACAGAAAATTTCAAGTCCCCGTTGCACATAAATCTTACAGCCTCTTTGGTTTCGTCCATTCAGTTCTTGAAAGAACCAATTTTTAGCCATTAATTCCATTGTTGCGATTAGATAGAGTATCGTTTCTGGACTATCGAATATTCAAGTTCTTGTTTTCCCCCTTGTCTCCCCACATCTAACTTAATTTTCTATGTATTCTATTATGGTTCCAGGAAACTAGCATTCACTATAATATTGCATGTTTATAACAAACAAATTGCTTGCCTGGGCAATTGACTTTCTTGGAAAAACCCATTTAGGCTGTCAACCTCTCTCGTGTGCTGCCACCCTCACTTTTTTTCTTTTCCTTTAAATTATTTTTTAAATATTTTAAACCTTTTTTTTTAATTACAAATTTATTATTAGTCTCTCACTTAATTATTAAATAAAAAAATTTTAAAAATTAAATTAAATATATTAACCATCAAAATAAGGAAGAAAAAACGTTGGGACAAGTTAGCCTTGTCCTTTCTTTAAAATTTGGCTAGCCGAATGATCTTACGTAATTTGATGCATGCTTGCATATGTTTTGAACGCCTCAACTTTGCCCCACTTATACCTGCACAAATTGTCTGAGTCCAGAATTCTGATTACCACTACAAGAAAAAGCATTTTTCACACGATTTTTTTTCTCCTTGACTAACGCTAGTGGGAAATACTAGCTTATGGGACAAATCCCTTCCGTCACAATAGGTTTTGATGTTTATCACCAAAAAAGTGCGACGGATGAAAAGTCATGGCCTTTAACCTATTAAAGCGAGGAGATAGTGTTCGTGTTAATAAATTTGTGGTTGTTACCTCTAGTCTATATTAATTTTTGCCGATAACAATAAAAAATTCCAGCACATCGTTTTGCCTTCAAAACTGCGCCTGAGAGAACCCTAACGCCTAGATCGTGCCCTTCAGCACTGCATAATCTGAGGAAAAATCCAGTCAAAATTTCACTTCTCACGGCCCCGTAGAACCTCACTACCGCCAGTTGTGCCCACGAACAGCCAGGCTTTTAGTTTGCTGTATTTCTAAAATAAATGTCAATCTCTCTCTTAAATCTATGCCCAAGAGATCCCTAGCCCAAATTATGCCTTTCAACACCGCATAATCTCAGAAAAAACGCCGGTGGTAGTTTCTCTTTTCGCCGCCTCGTGGAACCTCACTGTAGCCAGTTGCCGCAACTCACAAGAATCTAATACAGGAATGTTCATGAAGCTATTATGGAAGATTATTTGGAGCCAAGTTGTGTGACTGGAAAGTAAATATAACTGTAATATGGGTTCAAGTTTCGCTAGTATGGATTGTAGTATAATCATGTTGATCACGACCCTCTTGTCCTTCCCATTTAGTAAACATTTTGTAATGTATTTCCAATCTATTAAATGGACAGTGGAACATGTGAGAATGTTGTAAACGTTGAATTATCAATTATGTTATAGTTTATCTGATTGTATTTTGTAGTATATTTGCCATATATCTCACCAAATTGAAGTAGAAGAAACAGGTTTTTATGAAAAGTAATGTACAAATTGTTGCAAAATGTACAGGCGTTAAAAAATATTATCTACAGGACCCTCTTAGCGGGCAAAACTCCCTTTCACACTTTTACCGAGGAAAAAACATTGGTGGAAAAAGGTAGCAATTCTATTAAATTAAAAATATTTCCCACGAGGCACCTCCATGTAAATTAACTATTTCTCATGCGCAAATATTTATGGAAATAAATAAGTTCTCCTAATTCCCGACGTATACATTACCTGGAGATTACATATTTTCCACGAGTATTGTGTGTGGTGAAAAATGAAACCTCTTCAAATGAAATTCCTATTTTCCACGAGAACTATTCATGGCCTTTACACATTTTTCACCCAGAAATTCGGTAGGGAAAAAACATACTACATGTAGTACATACGTGAATCACCAGAAATTACCCACGGAAACCATTCGTGGGTAATACTAATAACCACAAACATCTCTCGTGGGAAGTAACCAATTCCCATGAGCCATAAAGAAATTGAATTGCCTTTTGCCACGAGTGGTAGAAGGCTCTTGTGATGGAATGCACCATGTAGAAAAGTATCGCGTGCAAGAGAAATAGCTTGGAGAAGGAGGATTTGGTGTTGTTTATAAGGTAATGCAAGATAATCGCGTGCAAGATAAGCTGGTTATACATATTATATACAATATTTTGATATATTTCTATTTTTCAGGGTAAGTTTCCAAATGGAAAAGAAATAGCTGTGAAGAGGTTGTCCATGGGTTCACAACAAGGAGATGCAGAATTTAAGAATGAGGTGATGTTGGTGGCTATGCTTCAACACCGAAATTTGATCGACAAGGCTTCTAGGATTTTGCTTGAAAGGGAGTGGAAGGCTTCTAGTCTATGAGCTTGTAAGGAATTCAAGCCTTGATAAGTTCATATTTGGTATGGTTGCACTTCTGCTTAAATTTTGAATTCTAGTCATAGTAATTTCTTTCCGATTGGAATGTCTTGTCCTTCAATATATGGCTTTAGCAAACGCATCAGCTTGCATGAATGTGCAGATTGAATCAAACGTGCACAATTGAATTGGGAAGTGCGTGACAACATTATACAAGGCATTGCTCGAGGACTTCTTTACCTTCATCAAGATTCCCTCCTTCGTATTATTCATCGTGATCTCAAAGCTAGCAACATTTTATTAGATGCAGACATGACCCAAGATTTGAGATTTTGGGACGACAAGATTATTTGAAGTAGATCAAAGTCAAGCCAATACGCACAAAATTGTGGGGACCTAGTAAGTATATCCACATACTCTATAGCTAATAACTGGAATACAGCATGCCATATACCCTAATGATTACTAATACTTTGGTCCTCCCATGCAGTGGATACATGCCTCCGGAATATGCAATATGCGGACACTTTTCAGTAAAATCCGATGTGTTTAGTTTTGGTGTGCTAGTTCTAGAGATAGTGAGCGGTAAAAAAATTAATTCTATAATTTGTAATAGAGATAATGAAGGCGGTCTTCTAAGTTATGTAAGTACTAAAATCTATGTGCACATTTCGATCCTTTCTGTGTCAAAGTGTGATCACTAGTAATTCACATAATAAATAGAAAATAAATTAAATTTTTGTCTATTGTTTATCTGCCAATAATATAACCATTTTACAGGCATGGAAAAGTTGGAGGGAGGGGACAATTTCAAATCTTGCAGATCCCACGATAAGGAACAGTTGTTCAGAAACTCAAATAATGAGATGCATCCACATTGGGTTATTATGTGTTCAGGAAAACTTGGCTGACAGACCGAACATGTCTTCAGTTGTTCTCATGCTCAATAGCCAGTCTATCACTTTACCAGTACCCACAAGACCTGCCTTTCTTATGTACAGCAACAATGATAGATCAGATAAAGTACTTGGAAATAACTCTGCCCAACCCTCGATAAATGAGGCTTCAATTTCTGAGCCAGATCCTCGGTAGCATCTGATGGAAATTCCCATTAATTTAAACCTTTTGTGTTTTGAAATGAAATGTAACCTATTCAATATGCCCTTTCACCCTTTTTCTTTTTTCTCTCTCTATTATTTATTTATTTATTCTGCAATAACGCATTGGTTCATTTCCTTCGTTACAACTGTTTAGACGTAATTGTTTTCCTTGTTGTACAAGTGTTTAATTCCTTTTGCGATTCTTTTATTAGTATAATTGGTTCTGAAAGTGATTCCAAATCACTGCAATTCCTATAATTTGAATAAAATGGATGCTACTTATCATCCCACACTACACATTTAATATATTTTAATTTTTTAATTTTTTTATTTTTATTAAACTAATTGAGTTGTTCTTTTTATCATTCATACACCATATATTTATTATAAAAAAAAATGAAAATAAAAATTGAAATAGATATAATATGTGATATGTGGGAATGATAAGTAGACTTATCAAAGTTTGAACAATTAATGAATCCTCACGAACACCGGTACCTAACTTGCCGCAATGACTTCTATACTCCTAAATTTTCTAACTTACCTCTTTAGACAATGAAAAACCCTCTCTAAATTTGTGGAGAACTTTGCGGGGGTAATTGTGATGGATATCAAAACGGAGACAAACACACATGGAGCTCACTTGGTTGACTTTTCACCATTGTTGGAGTACCAGATGGATCGGTTCGAATTATTATCCATTTTATAACCAGCTTGGCAGATTGCCCGAGCTATCATTTGTCCATTAATATTATCATGCATAGAGAAATATGCATTTTTAATCCAGATTACACACATTATTTGAGAGTTAATTAGTTGTCATAAACATTCTTGTATATACGTATTTGATCAAAATAATGTAAAATACGATAAGCTGGTCGATGCAACTTATGATCACGAGCTGTAGACTGTAGCTGACCTTGGCAGCCACCCACAAGCAGCATCGAACGCATTAATTAAGGACACCCTTTGTGACTTCTCTTTGATTTATTAGTGTCGATTGAACGCGTGTATAGAAAAAATATTAGTCTTCATTTTAAAGTATTTCATTTTTCATTTGCACATATTGATGATTGGTATTAAAAAAAAAAAAAAATAGTTAAACTCCGCCACGATAATGATGTGACTAAAGGATAACAACATCGACAATTACATATATGCAATTGTCTGTTTGGGATTGAGTTTGAAAGCTTTAAAAGTACTTTTAATTGTTCAAAAGCTCTTTTATAGAAAAAATGATATGTTTGGTAAACTTATAAAAAGTGCTTTAATCACCTAAATAAGCTGAAAATCTACTTTTTGAAAAAGCACCAAATTGAAGCTTTTATCAAAAAGCTCCTGCAGATAACTGTATATTTTTTAAAAATTAATATAATTAACTTTAAAAGTACTTTAGAGACATGGTTACCAAACATTAAATAACTTTTTAATAGTAGAGCTTGTTATTTAAGTTAAAAGCTATAAGTTCTAAAGTTATAAGTTATATTTCTCACCGCAATCCCTAACATGCACTTAATTTATCGCTCAACATTTGTTATACATATTCGTATCCGAGTCTATGTTTTAGTCCAGCCATCTAATTGATTAATCAACTCTTTAATATTTTTCCTTCTCAATTCAGGATAATGTTAAAAAAAATAAAAATAAAAATTGCCCCCAATTTTACATATAAATACAAAAACAAAAGGAATATATGTGATGCAAGACAATAATAAAGAAAGTGAAATTTTTGAAATTGTTAACCCGATCATACTAACAAATTATTTGGGTCATCATACCAATAAAATAACAAGAGAAGTCACATCTGGATACGCAGATCCTCCACTATCTTCGACCTGTGCAGCTCCTCTGCCACCGTAGACATGTCCCAAAACAAAGCTTTGCAGCAACGGAATTCCACCCAATCCGCACCACCAAAATCTCCCTCTACCCGCATCGAGTGGCTCATCTCCTCCACCACTCTCAGATCCTCATTTTCTCTTCCCTCTCTCTCTCTCTCTCTCTCTCTCTCTCCTCTCCCTCCTCGGCCACACTTGGTGAGATCCAACCTCAAATTGGCCAATCATTCCTCACTCCATACCCATACCGTCTAGACCAAGATCAACATAGTAGAATATGGCTGCATCAAACTAGCAAGGATAGAACCCAGATCATCTCGAACAATTACTCAAATTCCAATCTTGTTATGTTCATTTTTTATTGCCACATCCCAGTTAACTTTGATCCAATTGGGTTGAAGAGCTTTCCAATGAAGTGCAGTAGGCTGATTATGAAATCTGGTCATTGTCTATTGTTGCAGTTCAGTTTGAAAATTCTTAAAAGTTTTAACAATTTGCCCATAAACCATGGCTAGTGCTTGAAAAGAACAATCATGTATGAGAGTATTCCTTCTAAACCATATAAATCTTGCTAAAATAGTAAAAAGCACCAAATCTTGGCTTGACAGCGTATCTGATAGGCTCAAATATACTAAAAAAATCATCTGCCATATTTATTTATTTGAAGATGAGACACTAGGTTAAATATTAAGGACATGTACATCCGCAAGGGATGTGTGGTTGCTAGGTTCAAGAGCAATTCAAAAGGCTTGAAGAAAAAATTAAAAGAAGAAAAAAAAAAAAAGGAAGTCACGTGACTTTGAGTAGTATATGGGTAGGAATGGGTCATTATCCAAAGAGTAATGTTATATACAGTCGTGGAATGTGCAAACGTCGTGCAATCACTTTGAAAAAGAGTAGGGTTCACGATTAAAAAGTTTTTTTTTTTTTATATAAGTCTCGTATTAATTTATTTTTTTCAAATAGATTGTGCAGTACTTACATAACTACCACTATAAATATCATTTATCTTGTTCAAAAAATTAAGGCAGTTGAAATGAAGTTAGGTAAAAAGGGCAGTGGAGGGAAACAAAACGCAGTTGAAATCTCGTTCCGCCCAAAACACGTCCAAAACGTCGCGTGTTCATTAATCTGTGTTGGCGACGTTGGGTCGTCGCGTGTTCATTAATCTATGTGTTGACGACGTTGGGTCGGGCAAATGGTGCTTGCATTTAGACTTTTTCTAGAAGTAAACGCATGGAGATGCGTGGTACCATTCTCCAACTCTGCCGAAAAATTGTAGTTCAAAGCATAAAGTGCTTGTCCTTTTCTGGGCGCGGTTGTAGTTGGGAATAGGAGTTCTCCGAGTACTTTATAAGGTAATTTTATCTTATTTTCATCTTATTATATAAAATATTATATTTTATCATCTTTTAATTATTTCAAATTAAAAAAAAAAAAACTTAAGATTAAAAGTTGATGGCTAATATCATTAATATATCATTACTTGGAAGGGTAAAGACAAATGATGAACGTGTATGGTCAGAGAATTGGAATTTTACACATCTAGTTGCCCGCAGTGCTTATGTTACAACTACAGAAGCAACACAAATAACAACAGCGACAATTATATATATGCAATTGTCATTTGTCCTTCAACATTTGTTATACATATTCGTATCCGAGCCTATCCATCTAATTGACTAATGAGCTCTTTAATATTTTTCCTTCCCAATTCAGGATAATGTTAAAAAAACACCAATTTTATATATAAATAGAAAAGCAAAATGAATACATGTGATGCAAGACAATAATAAAGAAAGGGACATTGTTGAAATTGTTAACCTGATCTCACTAACAAATTATTTGAGTCATCTTACCAATAAAATAACAAGAGAAGTCACATCTGGATATTAAAAAATAAATAAATTTATTTTATTTTCTTTAGGCCAGAAGTTCTGAGTACTGCTCTTCCATAACTCCAAAATGAACATGTGTTACAAGTCATGTGGTCAAGAGGACGCATAATTAAAAAAAAAAAGGCCTTATTCAAAGAATTGGGACGATGAATTAAGTAATAAGAAGCAAGATAACATGACAAAATAAGCTGTTGGCTTAGCAATATTATAGGCCATTTCCATTTGTCTGTGATGAGAGTTTCAACACATCTAATTACCTTGACTTGGTCATAGCACGGTTACTATTCAAATTGTTGATGTCCGAAAGTCTGCATCCCTTTCATAAAAGAAAACGCGTTTGGTCTCCAGTTAATATAGTTTGAAATGCATTGACGGGGAAAAATCAAAGCATCCTGAATCATAGTTTTTCATCAACTATTTTTGTCTCAATCAACCAGCTGCTTATTTATTTAAAAAAGAAATTGATTATCAGTCAAGTCATGGGAAAACGTCCCCTTTAGTCAATACTCTTGCTTTGTTCTCCATTTTAATATAATATATAGGTGTTAAAGAAACAATAATTCTACGGACAGTCGTCCATAAAGTCGGCCTGCAGTCGCCACGTCATCAGCTGCGTTTTTAATTGTTTGTTTTCTTCCCAACCGAAATAGAAAAAATAGAAAACAGGTAAATAAAAAACAAAACTGAGCTCAGAAGTGATATTCCCGCTTCTTGTGCTCTGTTCGTCCTTCAACCTTGGATTCGCGCTCACAGAAATTCATGGCTTCGTGGTGCTCTTGCGTCTTCGGTGTTAGGAAAATTTCTTGTGCTCTGGTCTGAAGCTTGGAACTGGTCTTCGATCTCACAGAACCCACTTCAGCGTCGTGTTTGCTCTGGTCTTAAGCTTGGGCCATCATCGTGCTCTGTTGTTTCTTGGCGTCATCTTCTTCTCGAGGTTTTGTTCGGCTTTGTGGTGTCGTCTTCTACTCGAGCTAGTCCTTGGCACCGAGATCTTCAAGTCTAAAGTGTCGTTTGTGCTGGTATTTTTGTGGGTCTCTGGGATCCTCGTGTGGGTCATCTTCAACCCAGCATAAGTTTGGGTCTCTTGTTTGCTGGTATTTATGCATGTATATAATTATTTTGTGACTTCCTAACATCAAAGTTGTCTTCTTTTAATATTTGAACTTCGCACTACAGTTTGGACTAGCAATTTATAGCATTTCATCTTAACCATGTGTATCATATCTTGAAGTGAATCTGTGTGAGTATTTTCCTGGGTCATAGATCTTTTTGTGGGTCATCTTCAAGAGGCTATAAGAGGCCGTAAGATCTTTGTGTGGCTCTCTTCTTCAAGGGGGTAAAGCTATTTTCTTTACTTTGCTTATGTTCCATGAATTCTAGATCTTGAATGTAGCTAGAAAATGGTTTTGGGTGTGTCACTTCTTGCTTGTATTTCTTCTCGTTTTATATGGTTTTGGGTGTTCTAGATTCTGTAATCTTTATCAGCTATGCTTGTTTTAAGTACTCTTCAAGTCTCGTTAGATTGACATTTCTGTCGACTACGAAGAAAGCCCTTCCTTCCCTAGAAATCTTTGTGACCAAAAAAATGTTCAAGATCTTCTAAGGGGTAAGAAGAGGACATCAGAAATATTTCTTAAATTCAGTTAGAACTTGTGCATATTAGGGTTAGGGAAGTTGTATTGCAAGACTGACAGTAGCTGTCTCGTTGACTCTATATCATTGAAATCAAGCTTATTCTCAACTGGGCTGCTCATCTTGTTGATTTTAATTTGCCTTCTAAAAATATATAATATTATGTAAATTAATGGATGTTGGTTATCATGGAAAGTACTGTTTCCAATCCTTATTTAGTTGCAATCGCAACTGCAATATCATGTGAAGTACTCTTTCCTTAGTAGTGATCTTGTAGAAGAAGTGTCCATGCATCCTCAGTTATGATGATATTTAGTATTATTCTTGTTTTTCTCTATTGAAAAAATGATTGTTGCTAGGGATCATACTACCAGTATTCACGAATTTGGTTGAAATTAAACTGATGCATGCATCTCTCTAATGTCAGCTACCTAATTGGTAGTTTTTTCTACCTCACTGTTACACGGCCTCATATTTTCCATGCTTCAACTAATTTCTTTTAATATATATGTTAATGGACAATATTTTATTACGAGCATATATTGCTTAATTTTACTTTTATGATATGCCAATAATAGGTGATCCTTTATCTCATCTTTTGTTTATCTTGGTGGAGGAGGTCTTATCTAGGCTGTTAAAGAGTGGTTTTTGCAGAAGGAAAAATGGAGTCTTTTTCTCATTCAAGAGGAGTTCCGCTAATTTCGCATTTATTATATGTGGATAACATCGTTATTTTTACGAATGGTAGCCTCAAATCTCTTCGTAATATTCTGGAAATTTTTGCAATATATGAACGTTGGTCTGGTCAGATGGTAAGTGTGGGAAAATGTACTCTATTTTTTTCCAAGTATATCAGCCTTGCTAGACGCCTTCCACGTATGTCAAAATGGGAGAGAAATAAACACACGAAGTAGCCCTATATTACTTATTGTTCATTTAATGCTGACTGAAATATTTGTCTAGCTGCTCATTTAGATGGGCAACAATAAATGCTGTAGAACTCATTTGATGTGTCTATCTCTCTCCTCTTGAGGCCTTCAAGTTCAAACAAAAACTTGAGGGGATGTTTTTCCAATCTAACTTTGATCAATTTGTATTTTTGGAAGTTATTCCAATTTTCCTTTCCATTTGGAAGATTTTCTGGACTTTGTGAGAGCAGAAAAATATAATGCCTCTATTTGTCAAGCAAGCATTGTCCTTAATGGTTTAATTTGTCTAGCAAACTGATTAGATATTGTTCATGATAAATTGCAAGCTAATTTTATATGGTTGTACATAGTTCCTCATGGGATCAGAAGCTTAATGAATTACATCAAGGAAAATTATGGAAACCCTCTGGTTCTTATCACCAAAAATGGTAATTCTCTATAAACCCTCCCCTCACTGCCACAATGAAAAAAATAAAAGAAAATAAAACCCAGGAAGTTTCCATATCCCAATGAAAACTAAGTTGCAACACTTTCTTAAATAGCATTGGCAGAGAAAGTCAAAGAACAGTTCTCGGATTTGAGCATATTTACCCTTATCAATGCTTGCTTCAATCACCATGACCATCTAACGAACCTGCTTGCCTCAATCAAGTATGAAGTAGTGTTTACTTACATTTAGGTGCATATAAGTTCACTGTCATATGTTGATAGAATCCAACATGTTTTACTTTGATGATGCAGGGAAGAAGGCTGCAGTGTGAAAGGATATTTTGAATGGTTTTTCTTGGATAACTGGGAGTGGGCAGCCGTATTCACTTCCAGATTTGGTCTCTATTCAACTGCTGCTATGTCTATATTTTGCATGGTTTTGTATGTTCATTTTGGAAAAATTGTACAGCAATTGATGTGCATATATGAGAAATGTAAGGAGGTGGTTTTATTGACCCATCTCCGGAATGTTTTTATTCAACTAAAACCATATTCATTCATGAAAGAATATAGGAATTGGGACAACATGCTTCCAAGTGCACAACAATTTGCACATCAACTAAACCACCCAGGGTTCTCAATTTGGCCATGTAGCACAACCATGATGGTCCAATTTTATTTGATGGTGCAAAGAATCTCATCTGTACAAGTTGGGGAAGAACAACCAACATACCCATGCCATATCCGTTCTTCATCACCATCCATTACAGGGTTATCAAGATAAATCTAAATAACACCATTTGGAAAAGGTAATCAACATACCTAAGACAGACCAACAAAATGCTAATATAATTGCTTTCTACAAAGCTTAACAAACATCAAATCCAACTATTACATTGCATTTACATTATATTCTAAATAAACTTCTAACACTTAAATTACAAACACCAACTACACTACTAACAAGTCACTAAGTAACAAAAAACAACTACAAAAGGCCAATACACCCAGAGTAACGTGCGACCAAGAATTTTAGCAAAAATGTAAGGGTGTTGGAGTGTCTCAGTGAAAATTGCATCCCCCTTGAAAAGGACAGTGATTTGATGAACTTTCGGGCCTTGGGATTGTCAATGAATTCAATATCAGCTTGGTTTTGGCTGCCAAGAATATTGATAATCAGTTTCAGCTGGTTGAGGCACTCTGTTCCCAGGAAGATTGGTTTCTGACCAAGAATTTTCAGCAAAAATGCATCCCACAGACCACACATCAATGGAGGTTCCATAATTGTCACAGCAAAAGAGGCTCTGGTGCGCGGTACCAGCAAGTGACAACATTCTCTGTCATGAACTAATCATTGCCTCCACTAGTTCGTGCCAGCCCAAAATCACATATCTTTAAGTCACAATTAGCATTCACAAGGAGGTTCCCAGGCTTCAAGTCCCGATGAAGGATGTTTGCTGAGTGAAGATATTTAAGCCCTCCAAGCAACTGGTATGTGTAATATGAGTGATCAATTAATAGTAAGAACATTGATAATCAGAAATTAACTAAAGCTTTATATGGTTAAGGACATATTAGATATTAGCAATGCAAGACCAAGACCAACATTCCTCAGAGCATATTGAGTAAGATGCATAGAGGAGAATGCAGGAGGAATACTGGGAACCACTCAAGTATTGCTTATTTGCATCATATTGGACACTTACTATTAGAGGAAGCCACTGTAGGAGCAAAGGAGCACTTGTTAATTAGTCTCCCAAAAAAAAAAAAAAACAAGTGAATCACAAAAGAACCTGGTCTTTACAATGAAACTAGGAACATGTATAGTAAAAAGAGCACACCTTTATAACCAAGGCTGAATTGTAGAATTGTGTATTGGTCTACTTTTCTGAACTACTTTTCCAAGAAAAAAAAGTTGTTTGAACTACACTTGCACTCCTAAAACATTGCAATATTATTGTTTTTCCCCTCTGTAGTAGCTCCTATAAAGTATACCTGGAATCCAATGATATAAGAACTGAGCAAGAACAAGCATCAAAATCATGAGCTATCATGAACTTTGATTGTAAAATAGTACTTGCTGCTTTAACACCGATATGAATCTACATGCCAATTCCAATTTCATTGTTCCTAGCATTCAATACCCAAATTTAATTACAATCGAATATAATCTTTATCTGTTAAATAAATTTCAGTAAAGAGTGCTATTACAATTGGTTATTTTTATTAACAGCAGCATATACTGGAGCAAACTGGTACCCATTTACAATGTAAGAATGCAAATGCCAACATTAGGCCCTCAAAAACTAGTACCAGAGTCACCATTGCCCTATAAATTCACCACCCCAATAATTACAATTAACTCGGCAGCAATCAAACCAACAAAAATTTTCACTATTCTTGGAACAACGATACCATTAACGACAATATTATAGCAATCTATACATAGATAATTGTAAAAAAGTTTAGAATTTGATCCTTACTTGCGGATTAAACTTCTGAGTGGATTTCGAATTTATGATCTTTTGCGGTTGCCTTGTTTGCGGTCTCCCTTACTTTATACTAAAACTGATAACTTTTAACTTTTTCCCACCAAGAAAACATTCTCAGATTACAAATACGGAAAGCATTTGAGGCATGAACCATTCCTCAGATTTCATATCATTCTCAAAGCCAGTTTTTCGACAACGAAGCTTGGGATTTTATGCAATCCACGAATCACTGGATCTGAAGCAAATTCACCCACCCTCCAAAAATCACTTTCTTTTTCATTAAAAAAAAATCTGGAAAAGAAAAAAATTGACCTTTAAAGAACTAATGATGAGCTCATATACAAATAGATCAGATGGGTCTAAGAATTAGGAATGGTGGAATCGGGTAAGAGAGAGAGGCAAGGAAGAGATGAAAGAGAAGACCAGATGGGTTTATAAGAAGGATTTAGGGAAAGGAAATAGTAAAGAGTACCGTAGTGGTGTGAAGAGCCATGGAGGGAGAGGAGAGTAGCGCAGCACAGCTATGGATCTTCCTTGCTGTCTTTCGGACTTGAAAGAGGAGAGCAGAGAGGGAGGGAATTATTAGGGGGAAATGGATTTTGAGTGGCGTGGTCTGGAAACAAAATGAAGAGAGGGGCTAAAGTTAAAACGGTGCGTTTTTGCCATATAAGCAGCCGTTTGCAGCGTGCGACTGTATTTAGCATTTTTCTTAAAGAAAACCTTCTTTTCATGCCCCAACTTTCATTTTCTTGTTTTTAATTTTCCAGGACATGAGCATTTTAAAACAGACAGAGATTTAAGGGGATAAGCATCTGCTGAAGTTGAAATGCATATTCTTGTGTTTCTTTGAAAAGAAAAAAAATCTATTTATTATTACTTTTTTATTATCATAGTATCAACATTTTTTGATTTAATATTATATAATATATTAATAAGTAAAATATAATAAATACTCTGATCATAAAAAGATTGATGATAAAATATAAGAAGAGTAGCATTACACAAGTTGGAATTACTCTTCTAACTACAGACTACAGTACTCCGTCATTTATTTTTTATTTTTTATTTTTTATTTTTACTAGGTGTTCATTTGACTAATTTCTTTTAGAAATCAGATAATGCTTCCTTTTTTTTTTCTATTGGCAATAGGCTTTATAGTTCATAACAATTTCTATAGCCAAAAACAGAGTCCATTGAATTATTCAGCCTCTAATAAAGTATGGCACCAACACAAACATAAATTCAGCCAACTAGTTCTCCGTTCTTCATAATTGCCTTCCCAGTCTTCAACGCATAAACTAACCTTGCCATTTTGTGTAACATGGCAATTTCCTCAAGATGGCTGTTCCCTCTCTCTGCCATTGTCATACTAACTGCACAAGCCGTCGCGCAGACAGACCCGCTGTACCAATTCTGTATAAACGACAAGGGCAACTACACCTCCAACAGTACCTACGACAAAAATCTGAATCACGTCCTCTCTTCCCTCTCCTCCGGCGCCAGAATTAACTACGGGTTCTTTAATTCCTCTTATGGCAACAAATCTGACGAAGTACACGCAATCGGACTTTGTAGAGGGGATTCTAACTCGGATGACTGCCGCAGTTGCCTCAACAACGCTGCGTCTGTTCTTAAACAGAACTGTCCCGTTCAGAAGGAGGCAATTTTATGGTACGACTACTGCATGTTTCGGTACTCAAATCGCTCTATTTTTGGCCTCAGGGAAGCTAGTCCTCTTTTCTATATGCGGAACCTCAATAACGTATCGGCCAATTATTTGAATCAGTTCCAAGATGTTCTAAGGACCTTGTTGGACGGCTTAAGAGATGAAGCTGCAGCAGGTGGTTCTCTTCGTAAGTACGCAGTAAATAACACAATCGCACCCCAATTCATGACGCTATATGCACTTGTGCAGTGCACGCCTGATTTATCTGAGACAGACTGCTACAACTGCTTAAGCGGGGCTTTCACAGAGATCCCACAATGTTGTAGTGGGAAGATAGGAGGTAGAGTGATTAGACCCAGCCGTAATTTCAGGTTTGAAATCGCACAATTCTACAACTCTACAGCCGAGCCGTTGCCGCCGCCGATCTCGTCGCCACTAGCACCATCAATTTCTCCTCCTCCTCCATCTTCAAACAATAACAACAGTACTCCGAGTGCAGGTACTCACGCCATCATTGTCACAACATAACAATTAAACGAAATATATATCGTATTGTTTATTGGTTTTCCATTTTAGCAATCAGTTTCTTTCGTCGCCAAGAAAAAAACAAATCAGTTTCTTTCGTCTTTGTTTCCTCGATTCGTCTGACAAAAATCTTGGTCCGTCTGTCGATTGCAATTATGTTCAAAACAAAAAATCTAAAAAGTAGACAAGCGAAAAGAAAAAGCAAAACACAAAAGTTGCAAAAGGAAAAAAGAAATCAACCGTGGATGAGGGCGCGTGCTACGGCATCGCGAGTCTACTCTTTCTTTCTGATCAGATATTGAGGTAAACACCGATTCAGAGTGTGCGATCTTCGGTTCTTTACTGTGATTAATCATTTTTTAGTCATAGATTTTTTTTAATAAATCTATTGACGTTCAATCGAAATTGATAGATGTGAATATGATATATTTTTCAATGGAAAAAACCTTCACTGTATGGCCAGGCGTTTCATCCTTCTATTCTCACAAAAAGACAAGCCGGTTGTTGGCGAATTCAAAAAGTCGGTTTTCCTTTTTGATGGTTTTCCTTTGTTTGGGTAGAAAAGAAAATTTGACAGAATATTAATTTATAAAAATAACATTATTTTATTAAAATATATGCATTTTAAAATATGAGTATAAAAAAATTATACGTCCGTTACTAAACATTTTCAGAAATGAGCTGATTGTGATTGACATGGGGCCTTTGTTTATGTTGCAAGTTTTAAAATAGTTTTGTAGATTTGAGGATGAACAAGTTTATGATTTGCAGGCAGCAAGAGCAATACATCTCGGACTGTCATCATTATAGTTGTGCCAACTGTTGCTTTTGTGGTACTACTCATCTCCTTCTGCGTTTATTTAAGAGTGAGGAAGCCAAGGGAGAAGGTCGAAAGTAAGTAGCATGATTCAGTTTTGTTATTTTATTCTTCAAAACTTAGGCTTTGTCTGTGATTCGTCAATGGATACTATAGTCCATATATGCATCATGCGCTTCCATTTGCAGTAGTTGTTACTTTATATAAACGAATTCGAATTGGTACTGTTAATCTATGTAGGCAAATATTTGAAATTTTGTTGCTCCTCTTAAAGAATGAACTCAATTAATTTGTTAAATGTTGGCATGTTCCTCATGTACTGAAGGTCATCATGTGGACGAAATTAGAAGCCTCGAATCATTGTTGTTTGATTTTGGCACTATTAGCCTTGCGACAGATAACTTTTCTGAAGCAAATAAGCTCGAACAAGGTGGTTTTGGTGCTGTTTACAAGGTAATTACTTATAATCTTCTACAGAGGGGTATCAGTAATTAGTTAAATCAAGTTAATTATCCATATTTCTAACGGTTCTGTTCATTTCACTCTTTTATATTATCAGGGTAAACTCTCCAATGGACAGGTTATAGCTGTGAAAAGACTATCAAGAGATTCTGGGCAAGGAGATTCAGAATTTAAGAATGAGGTCTTGTTGGTTGCCAAACTTCAACACCATAATTTGGTTAGGCTCCTAGGCTTCTACTTGGAAAGAAAGGAAAGGCTTTTAGTATATGAGTTCGTGGAAAATACAAGCCTTGATCACTTCCTTTTCGGTATGTTTGCACTTATGATTTCATATGATGTTGTATGTATGCATACTATTATTTTTGGGCCACAAGTTTTGTTGAAATTTGTTCCCCCATGTTTTACTTAATTGCCTGAAGCATTTAGTAATTTCTAATTTTCTTGGATATGTAGATCCAACCAAACGTGGACATTTGGATTGGGAAGACGGTATAAAATCATAGGAGGCGTTGCTCGAGGGATTCTATATGTCCATGAAGATTCTCAACTTCGTATTATCCATCACGATCTTAAAGGCAACAATATCCTTCTAGATGCAGATATGAATCCAAAAATTTCAGACTTTGGCATGGCAAGATTGTTTGTATTAGATGAAACACAAGGGAACACGAGCAGAATTGTGGGGACCTACTAAGTATCATGATTGAGGAGAGCTAATTTTTACATTTGCGTCATAGAATTAAGGTTAACATGCTAACTAAGACTTATTCAGTTTCCAAAATTGAGATAAAGCTGAGAGGTTAGATGATAATTATGGATATATCTATTGTTATTCAAACAAAACTAATAATTCCTTAATGATGTTGATGTGCAGTGGATATATGGCTCCAGAGTATGCTATGCATGGACAATTTTCAATGAAGTCCGATGTCTATAATTTTGGTGTGTTAGTATTGGAGATATTGAGTGGACAAAAGAACAATTGCTTCCGAAGTGGGGAGAATGTGGAGGATCTCCTAAGCTATGTAAGAATCATTCTTCGTGCATTTTCCTTAATTTTCAGTAATTGCTATAACATTTGCCTTTGCACAAAAACAAAATACATAAATAGAAGATTCTCTCTCTGATATTTTCCATCTGTTTGTATTATATTTTACAGGCATGGAGAAATTGGAGGGAGAACGCAGCTTTAAATATTGTAGATCCGACAATGAAGCCTAGCTCAACAAGTGAAGTAATGAGATGCATCCACATCGGATTATTATGTGTTCACGAAAATGTAGCTGACAGACCAACCATGGCATCAGTCGTTGTCATGCTCAATAGCTACTCCACCACTCTTCCAGTGCCTTCACAACCTGTATTTTTTATGCACACTAACATGGAATCTGAGATGTCATCTGGATGAAAGCATAGCGTAGGGACTACAGATCAGTCAGAAGAGAGATCCAAAGGGAGCTCTGTCCAGGCCTCACAACATGAGGTTTCAATTACTGAGCTCTATCCACGCTAGTGCTTCATGCATATATTATGATAGTCCATGATTCGTGTGGTTTGTGTTATTTGAGTTCAACTTTGTATCTAGAACTTGTGGGTTAGGTTCATTTTCTACATTTGTTTTGTTTTTCTATTTTTTGTGAAATGAAACTCAATAAGGATTATGCTTTTATTTTATTTTTTTTGTTTTTATAGTCAAGGCAACAGTCATGTATGTAACATTACTCTTAATTCAATAATCGTATGGTCAAGAACTAAACAAATAATATTGTTGATATGTCAGATACAATCATAGCTAAATCTCATCTTATTGCAGAATCTCACGAGTAGGGTGGGTTCAAGGTAATTAAGGAAGTGCATTGTTTCTTGTTGTGTAGCCCTTTAGACCTCGAGCAAGGCAAAAACTACATTACCTTGTTCAAAGCTTTAACATCATTAGACATTGAGTAAACCAAGAACTATATTGTCTTTGTCATATATATGTATGAATAAAGATGTGTAATTACTTCCATCAAACACTAGCGAGGATATAGATCAGTAACTGAAACCTCATTTCTTGAAGTTTTGAAGAACTAATTAGGAGACATGTCTGATATATATAGTTTTTTCTAAACAAGGACAGAACCTCCATTTTATTCAATAAATCCTCACCATGATAACAGGACCCATACTAGGACCACACAAGAAGTACCCATACTAAGATAAAGGACTCCAAACAACAAAATACAAGGACGACAATGGACACGACTATTACTAACGGATGCATAAATAGGGGAGGTTGAGTTTATCCATTCGGATGAGACCTCGGAGTTTCCTCAGTAATTGCATAAGATTATTCCATACTTGGTTTTCCCTTGCGCGCCAAGTTTTGCCATGTAATCGGCTGAGGCGTTTCCTTCTCGAAAGATATGCTGAATCGAGTGATTACCTTCTCTGAAAATTTTCAAGACTTCATCACAATAGTCTTCAAGATACCACACTCCGCATTTAGCACCACAAATCCACTTAACCACCAGCAGTGAGTCGGTTTCAAACTCCACCCATCAATCCTCTGTTCTTGACAGATCTTTGGTCCATATAGGATAGCCCTTAATTCAACCGCGTTATTACAACCAACAACAAAGTCTACGGAGAAAGCAAAAATTAAATTACCGTTGGCATCTTGAAGGAGACCTCCTGTGCTTGAAGAACCAGGACTACTGCTCCCGGCTGTATTGAGCTTATATCTCCCCTGTTGAGGCTTTATCCACCTAACCACTTGTGCACGTTTTAACCTCACTGGTATTACATCAATGTTCAAACCCTTCAGCATTTCTTTATCCCCACGTACATGCTTCCGAAACCTTGAGGAGTCATTCATCAACCTAGCCATCCAAAGTCTAACTGCTTGCCACACTTCTTCTATTGAATCCGTATTTTCTCCCATAAGTGCCCTGCATCTTCTCAGCCACAGTGTCCATGTAACAATGGAGGGAGGTACACCCCAGCTTACTCCCATTTGAGATGACCGAGATGCACGCCTAAACCATAGTAACATATTTTCCTTCCAAGTTATTTCCTCCTGAAAAGGAATTCCCAAGTGCTGAGCGCATCTCCTCCATATTTGTTGAGCAAAGTCACCAGTATAGAGCACGTGATTAATGTCCTCATATCCACCTGCACGGCAACAATTACGTTTTGATACCACCAGGATCCCTATCCTTCTCAATCTATCATTCACACTAAGGCTATTGTTCCACGCTTTCTATACCATAATCGAGATTTTTTTTGGTAGAAATTCAAGCCAAACCCACACCGACCATGGAGTTTCCGGTGACTTCACTCGCAGGCACTCTCAAGCATTTTGAACCATAAACATGTTGTCTTTGGATGGAGTCCATATGAGCAAATCTTGCCCCTCTAGAGAATTTCCCAAGACTTCAAGTATCTCCTCCATTTTTTCCTCCCCCATCAGACGCTCTATAAGCTGCACATCCCATATATTGTCTATGTTACATTCACAAATCTTGAGCCCAGGGGACTGTTATTTCTAAAGTATCGGCCGGGGTCCATCTCCCATCCAAGAGTCCAACCAGAACTTTATGCCACCCCCATGCACTTTCCAACGTGATTGCTCCAGAACATAAGGTACTTGCTTCATCACCATTCTCCAAAAACGGGTGCCTTTTGTGTTCTCTACAAGGGATAGATGAGTTTTCCTCACATATTTCCCCCGAAAGAAACGAGCCTATAGAGAGTCATCGTTAAGAATATTCCAGGTGAACTTCATGTGTAAAGATTTTTGTTTCTCCTCTAAGTCTTGGAGTCCTAATCCCCTTTTGGAAACCGGCTTACAAATTTTATTTCAAGCATACCATTTCTTTTTTGGTGTACCATCCATTTCACCCCAAAACAAGGTGCTAAGTATGCGATTAATGGTGATAAGTACTGACTTAGGCACCTGTAAAATCGAGAAAAGATAGATTAGCATACTCGATAAAACATGCTTTAGAAGAATAAGTTTACCTCTTGTTGAAAGTAGTCTCATCTTCTAGCCATTGACTTTTTCCCGGATCTTGTGTATTAATTCTTCCAAGTGCCGACCATTTAGCTTGCCGTCTACTATGTTCACCTCTAAGTATTTAAACGGGAAATTACCTTCTCCAAAGCCCGTAAGACCAAGGACTTCTCTTCTTCTAGCTGATGTGATATGCTTGGAGAAAATAATGGCCGACTTCTCCTTATTCACTTGCTGCCCAGACCACTTTTCATACACTCCCAGAACTTTAACCAATGCTTTTATAGATCTCTTAGCTCCATTGGTGAAAATTACTATGTCATCTGCATATAACAAATGCGAAATGGAAGGCGTACCTCTAACTTGAGAAAAACCTCCAATAGTTCCATTGTCATATTTTCTCTTTAACAACCTCGTGAACACTTCCTCCATCAAAATAAATAAGTATGCTGAGAGGGGGTCCCCTGTTGAAGTCCTCTTTCCCCCCTTAAAGAACCCTTTAACAGCTCCATTCAAGAGGATGGAATACCACGGTGTCGATATACATGTCTTAATCAACCCACAAACCTCTTCCAAAAAATCGAAGGAAGCCAAAACTTGTAGCAAGGAATTCCAATTCATGCGATCATATGCTTTAGACATGTCCACTTTCAACATCACATCTCCCCCGTTCTTTTTTTTTTTTGAATAGATTGGGCCATTTCTTGGGTCAAGCTGATGTTTTCAAATATACTCCTCTTGGGGATGAAGGCCCCTTGTTTCGAGGATATCACTCTTGGCAATAGGTGTTTGAACCTTACTACAATTATTTTTTAACATACTTTGTAAATCACGGAACATAGGCTTATGGGTCTAAATTTATCAAATCCGGTAGGCTACTATATTTTGGGGATCAAGGCCACA
Source organism: Carya cathayensis (assembly GCA_011037825.1). Classification (NCBI taxonomy): domain Eukaryota; kingdom Viridiplantae; phylum Streptophyta; class Magnoliopsida; order Fagales; family Juglandaceae; genus Carya; species Carya cathayensis. The sequence continues at coordinate 946,045 of QGSO01000784.1, read as the reverse complement.
TAAGACGTAGTGTAAAACCATGGAAGTTGTTTTTCTTCAAAAAATTCTTTTACAGCCCCCACCACATCACCTTGTATAAATTCCCAGCAATTTCTGTAAAATCCCCAGCTAAATCTATCTCGTGCCAGGCTACTTTCCATTGGAATACTAAAGAGAGCCAACCGAATTTCTTCTACTAAAGGACACTTAGTGATTTCTTTATTCTCCTCTTCCGTAATAACTTTGTTAATAAACGGGCTCAGATCTGGTAACCCCCCTCACATCTATGGCTCAACAATTCTTTGTTCCATGTTTTGAGAACCTGTTTCATGTGCTCAAGTTTAAAGGCCAGATTCTCCAAGCCTCTGCCAATCCCTTCCTCCTTCCAACACTTTTTGGCTAATGGAAAAAATTCTTTGTGCTCTACCCACATTTGTTGGAATCGAAACGGAGATGGCATGTACCTTTGGAAGTTCTGGACACAAGAGACTATCATTGGTGAATGATCTGAGGTATTACGCCCCAAGTAAGTCAATAGCATTTGAGAAAGCAAGTCTAAGAACTTTGTATTAATAAATTCTCTATCTAGCCGAGCCCAACTCCTTGCTAACCTTTCTTATCCGTTGCACCAAGCTAGCCTTTTTCCTTGGGAGTTGGTTTCGAGTAACCCACACCCATTGATCCAATTGTTAAATTCCTCCATTGCTATCATAGGGCGAGGAGCACCCCTCCCTTCATTCTTCATCAGTTCTTATAATATTGAAGTCCCCTAGAATCATCCAAGGTAAATTCATCTGAGCCTCCTCTTCTAAGTCCCTCCATAACTGCTTACAGAGCCCATAGTTACATTTAGCAAAGATAAATGTTATTAAGATCTCTGTGCTCCCCTCCAACATTTTGACCGTAAGAAATTGATCACTCGTGCGCACAACACTCACGTTTACACTTTTATCCCACAATAGCCAAAGTTTCCCAGCCTGTACTTGATTAGACCACCCATTATCCAACCATAGAAATTTCATAAGGTTTCCCATCTTCCTCTCATCCATGAATGTCTTTGCTAGCGCTACAACTTTAGGATTAAATTTTTTGACTAGCTGCTTCAACCTTCCCCTTGATGTGCCCAAGCCCCTGATATTCCAATACATTATTGAGTCTGTCATAAATTAAGCTTTGAAGGACGGGTAATGACCCGCTTAGTACTTCTAGTTGTGCTTAAACTAACTTTCCCATCTCTGTTCTTTACTCCACTGTTTCCTTCCTCAGACAAGTAGTCCTTTTCTTTCCCTACTATGACATTTAATCCACCCTCTTCCTGGTCAGACAAGGATTGAAGCCCTTCCATTGTTTCGCCCACTTGTTTCTCCTGTCCCCAGTCATCCACAGGTACATCTTCAATTAATACAACATCCTCCACCCTATGCACATTACCAAAAATCTAAGCTATCTGGCACAATGTCCTGTGAGTCCATCAAACCATCTCCCTTGTCAACAGGGGAGTTCATGCTATCCAGCCCCTATTCCTGCCCAGCCCCCACATGACCACCCTATTGGTCATTTTTTCCCTCCACATCTAGCGTATCACTATCACCCTGCCCACCTTGTCTTTCCTGCTCTACCCACTACCCTTCTTCTTGCTCTGTCAACCTAGCATTCTCCTCTCCAGCCGGAATGGGTCCTTCCAATACTTCCACCATAGCAGACTATGTTCCATGTTTTTCCTCCATGTCAGTGTTCCCTCCTGCAGCATTTGGTTCCCTTCTTACTTCATGGTACTCCTTAGCAACCTTCTGTTTTCCTTTTTTTTTTCAGACTCTATTCTATTCTTACCTCTCCTACAAGTCCGTTTGATGTGGCCCTGCATTTTGTAGGACAAGCAAAATGCCAACAACGTCTCAAACTTCACCTCTTGTTTAAAACCAAGCCCCTGCGCACCAATCCAAAAATAGTCCAAGTGCTGTCGGGAGGCATCAATTTCTAGGCAAACTTGTGCGCCATCCACTCTTGTCACACAACAAGTTGAGTTATTAGACCAAATAAAGTTTCAGAGCGATGCTGTAAGATCATGAGAATGGAATCATGATAAAAATTTGGTGGTAAACCTGGAAGCATTACCCAGACCGGGACTATCGAAGATTCCTCATCTTCAGTATAACCTGGCGTCCAATGGAAAACTCTGTAAGGAACACCATTTATCTCACTTGCCTCATGGGAGAAGGCCTTATTAAAGTCCTCCTCCAATGTAAGACGTACAAATGCATTTCTATTCTTGCTCATAGAGGAAACAACCATGGTACCCCCTAACCCCCATCTATTACAAATGAACATTCTTATTGCATCAAGAGTTGGCCTCTACCTAAGGAACTTCAGGACTAGAGAATACCTGAAGGGGGCCGCCGAAACTGCCATTTCTTCCTTAGAAAACATAAAGCATACCTGCCCGTCAAGGATTTTGGGGGGCCTCATCGGAAGGTTTACTTCCAACAAAAGCTATGAGACAACCAAGACTAGATCAGCGAAAGTCCTGGCTTTTGTTGCCGGCATGGAGCTTCCAGGCTGGGCCATGGCGATGGCCATGATGGCATGAGGTCCTTCAAAAGAGGAGACCTAAAAATCTCTCTTTTGTCTTTTGCTCTATCTTTTGCTCTCCATACAATTGCATGAATGCTTCAGCTAGTTGTTGTTGGGCAACATGACCAATTTGTTGGCAACACGGGCCTTGAATTCTTAGTCGGGAAAGAAGTTTGCGATGGAGGAAGAGGAGTTTAACAGTTCACAGACACTGTACAACCTGGTGCAGTGCACCCCGGATCTGACTGCGTCCTATGCTATAGTTGTTTACAAAGAGCCATTCTTCCAATATGCTGTGGTGGAAATCAAGGTGGAAGGGCTCTGCTACCGAGTTGTAACCTCAGATATGAATTCTATCCATTTTACAACATCACGATGGCTGCTTCACCTACACTTCCTCATCTTGCCCCAGGTACTTCCGTTCTCAAATGGCATCGTTAATCTGTTTTAAAACATTGGTTGCTTTCCCAAACATGCTTTTCTAACTTTTTTTTTTTTTTTAACTATTTTTTAAGGAAATGCTAAATATTGAGTAATTCTACTCTTAAGCCCCTTGAACTGCTAGGTACAGTCCTGAATCGGGGCTTGTGTGCGGACGAAAGGACTTAATAGTAATTTACTCTTTAAATTATAGCGAAATGTCAAAAAGGTCCCTAAGCTCAAATGATTAGATCTTGCTTTCTTCCTTCCCTCCAATGCACCTTCCCTCCCTCCAACGATTCGCCTCATTTAGCCTAAAGAGGTTCTCAACTTATTATTCCATCTTTACTTTCAAGCTTCAACTGAGTTTTCTACGTTGCAGAGAAGATCCAATTTTTGCAATAGAGTGTACATTGAAGGTAGAGTTAAGCTTTCTCGTGTTTTGCAGCTCATCCAATACAATAGAGATCCTTCATAAGTGAACAACAGTTCAAGTAAACTTTAAAAGACACAACTGTTTTGGGGAAACAATAAATTGGTAGTCCAGAAAAGATGGAGCCATTACTTTGCAAGATAGAATATTTATTTTCTTTCTTCATACCGAACTCACAAGATCAAAGCCTACTTAGCAAACAAATTGTCTAATAAATGAACAACCAATTGCAAGAAAATTGCATCAAAACCTCATCATCTGACTATACCATCCGAACCACCAACCCCCTCAAACTAAGTGAAAAATTGTTCAACCCGTCAATTAGAAAAAAGAAATTCATCACCAAACAAGAAAATACTAAGTCCAGAAAGCCAAAAAGCGAACGTTTTCTAACAAAATAACAAAAGAATGAAATTAAAATGAACGATTACCATTAATACTCATGTTAGAGACTTTGGTTTCCAAAGAGTCCAAGTAGCAGCAAACCGAGGCCCCTTGCCTCTTTACTTGGGCTACCAAAAACCTACCCAAGAATAAGAACTCAGCCATATCGCAACGGGGTCCTGTGATGGAAGTCCCCTGCAAAAGAGTCCAAGAAGCCATAGCTGGAAATCAAAATGAGAAATTTTCATCTTCTTCTTTTGTCTCTGCACTAACTAGCGTTGAGTGAAGTAAGTTTCTATGGAAGGAAACTAAAATTGCATAAGACGACGCGTTGGAGAGAGAGAGAGAGAGACCTAATTCATGCAGGGGAATAGGGGAATTTGGGGAGGGATGGGGGAGGGAGAGGAGCTGAGGTTGGGGATGTATTTAGGATGAAACAAGCCGTTTCAATCATTCATGCGCACCCGGGCCTTGAACTAGAACTGCATTTATAATTTTTCTTTTATTACCAACACCACACACGAGTTAGATGGCTTTCTTTAATTATTTTTAAAACGAGCCGTATCCCCCCCACCCCCAAAAAAAAATCTCGAATCAACCAACCAGAATATCCATTCAAATTTTTTTCCCCTCCCCCACCTATGATCTCCCTCCCTCGCCCAGGCACAGATCGCAGCATTCAGGTCAGGACACCGTGAACTTGCAGGCACTGCCAACAACTCTGAGGTTCTCTCTCTCTCTCTCTCACTGTACATCGCTAGGTTATTTTTACACTTATTTTACAGTTCTCCTCTTTCGTAGCCCTCACTCCCCATCTCTCACCCTCAAGGCCACACTTTCTTTCCTCCCTCTCCTCACTTCCATAGCCCTCTTACCCACACTTCTCTCTCACTTCCCTCCCGTAGCCCTCTCTCTCTCTAACCCCGACATGTGACTCAAAGACATGTACAACGAGTAATGCATCTAGATTTTGCTCAACAAAGCCACTTCCTTATCATCTCCTCCCACATTCACTTTATGCCTATTTATTCTCTCTCCCTCTCTCTCTCTCTCTCTCTCTCTCTTCAAGTCTAGAAAGAGAAGGAGCTATGAAGAGAGACGGTGGAATTGGTTCTATAGGACAAATAGAACCCAGATTAGAACACGTTTTTGGTCTGAAAGGTGATTAGGAAGTGTTAAATGAGGTTAAATCAAATTACCTCAAGGAGCGGAATTTTCGCGAGGTCGGATCTTTGCTCGTCTTACGGCCCACGTCACTGTGTCGTTTGCACTTCTACATCACTTAGGAGGCTACTAGAGTCTCCTAAATAATTCCACGCTTCAAGATCAAGAGATCTAGATGGTTTCTCTAGAAAAATGTAGAGAGAGAGGAGAGTTTTTCTTAGACTTTTTCCACACTAATAAAATGTACGTCCTCTCTCTTTTAAAAGTGTTTTCACATCTGGAAGTTAATTAACTTCCCTACAAATGAGGAAGTTAAATAACTTCCCTTAAAGTTGTGATAGTGGTGGGGAGTTAACAAATAACTTCCCCACCTATGTGGGTAGTGGACACAACTTAGTAATGGGTTTTACCCATTACCAACATCTCACACTTGTCCACTATGGATGTTATGTCTATTAACAATCTCTTCATGTTCTCTTAATCAATTATCCCTCATACAGAAAATGAAGTGTGCGACCTGACGAATTGACAAAAGGTAGGAGTACTATATTAAGTCACCATCATACTAACATAGTACATCACTCATTATATCTCGTCTATGCCCCAGATTATTTGATCTCACTAGATCAAGTGTCCTTAATCCCTCACAAGTTTATAACTTAAAGCAATTCTTGACCTCATATCTTATAATATGCTCATGATTATATCGAGTCAAAACAACATAATCGCCCGGGCTATGAGACATAAAATAACAAGTAAGAATCCAAACAATCTTCCCTAGACACTCATGTCAATTCAATTAGACTTGACTGCTTTCCTAGACATGTTCCGCGAGACTGTATCATACGTAGCCCTAAGAAAACATGCTAAAGTAGCAACATCAAGTTTTCATTTCATGACATAGTTACAGGTTCAAGGGCATTAGATCATTTATTGATTCATTAGGGCTCACATAGTGATGGAGTAGGGATCCATCCAATCACTCCCTCAAAAGGTCGTCTATAGCACATACAGTATGAAATGTATGTTACGACGAAACTCCCGCTTAATTGGCCTTGTCATATTCAAAACGCCGTAGGAATCTTAATCTAGTCGCCACAAAGACGTTCTAACTTGAGTTTCTTAGCACAGTCACTCATCGAGCGCCTGCCTAAGATCTCATATTCCGCTTTAATCAGGCTTTATGAAGTTGTGCAAATGCTTTATATACGACTCTTGTAAGTCTCATCTTAGCCAAGCTAAGGCAACATTATTTAAATTTATCTTAAATGCCCCCAAAGCATCAAGATATTTACTAACTCGCTTCCCAAGAGCCAAAGTAAACAATTTGTCTCATCTTGCTCGCAACTCAAACGTCAAGGTGATCATCTATGTGAGTAGACTGATCTCTGCCTGTAACATTTTTATTATGTGTGCTTTTCACTTAGTATCACTTAATTAATAATTTGAGATAAACACAATAATCTCACTGTGATAGATACAAACAGTGTTAAATATACAATAAAGTTAAGGTATCATCAATACAACATATATCAAATCCGATGAAGTCCCAAACTCCTAACATGAGTTTGGAAAACATTTCTGCTAGTAGCCTTAGTAAGAGGAGCAGCTGCCATCTTGCTAGTAGAGATATGTTGGAGGATCACTTCACCCCGCGCAACAACATCTCGAATGTAGTGAAAACAAATATCTATGTGTTTGGTTTTGCCATGATATTTGGGATCCTTGGCATATGCCAAAGCTGCCATACTATCACTGTATATCTTAACGGCTTCATCTGCAAGAGCCGTAACATCTAGGCACTGGAAGAATCTCCTCAACCAAACAGCTTCTTGTACAGCTGCTGAACAAGCAACGTACTCTGACTCCATCGTGGACAAAGCAATGCATGATTGTTTCTTGCTACACCAAGAAATAGCTCCTCCACTAAGCATAAATG